>VZTD01002794.1:0-161320 GCA_013397725.1 Rhagologus leucostigma | reverse complement strand
TTTTTTTTAATGACAACACCTAGGTGACTGCACTCTGAGCATGAATGCTCTTGTCAGCTTTCTGCTCAGCACAGTTTCTGCCCCTGGTCTCATTTTGTGGTATGTGATTCTCTATGTCTCATACCCAGAGTCCAGACACAAAGAAAAGAGTTCTGTATTCTGCCTAGGGAGAATCAGATTCTAAATATCATATATTTGGCTTCTAGGCATAGAAGTCTCTTATCGGAGCTAACTTAGGAAGCAAAACTTACACTTCAGGGAATGAATATCTTTGGTTAGGAAGTATTCGCATCCTTTTCAATGGCAATTGCAGGGTACTGCCACTGATCATTCCTGTCAATTTTTAGTACTTAGATACTCTTTGAGTGAGATTTGAGGAAATTAACTAACTAAAAGACTCTCAACTGAATATTTTGGAACACAGAATGATTAATCTCCCAGCAAGATCTGAAAGAATTTCTGATGTTTAGAGTGTTTTGATTGGTAGTCATGGGGAAGATTTTCAAAGGTCAAGACAGAAGAGGAATGCAGAATCTATCCAGGGAAAGATTGGAGTTTGCTGTATAAGAAAATTAAATTTACATCAAATCTAAAGGGAGGTTAACTTTATTTAAATTTCCAGTGCTGAAAAACAAATGACTATAAAGTATACTATGCTACCACTGTGGTGCACTACACATGCAATAAAGATTAGGGAGCACAAGCTATTACTGTAGGTATGCATGGTTATAGCAAAACTTTGGATCAGAATTTAAGTTTCTGTAAGATTTTCTGGGTGCAGTTAGCTTGTATCATCCAGATGTCTGCATTAAAAGAAGTTACAGCAAATCACGTTTCTCCTGTGATTAGTGGCTATAAAGGCTGTAACATATCATCCCAAACACACAGTGTTCCAGGGCCTTTGAGTCAAGTGTGATCACTTTATCAGCAAAAAGGTATGTACTCATAGCTGTCAGTGCTGGTAACTCAGTTTGGAATATGGCAGTCACACTATGCTGTTCTCTGCTGGCACTTTATTGCCAGCAGTAACAATTCAATAACACCTCCATAACCCTATTGCCATTTGCTCATCCCCGAAGTTACACCAAGAAAATCTGCTCTACAGAAAATGTCTTTGTAGGGGTGGAAATAGGCATCATGTGGAGATGCTGGAACATAACTGAAGACAATATGGATAAAAACGGAACACCACCTTTATTACCAGTAGTGACACAGAAAAAAAAACCCCAAAAAAATATCTGAGCTGTGTGTATTCAGTGAGTTCAGATACCAGAGCTGGCTCTTGGGGAGATGACTTTGGGAGTCAGAAACTCTGGATGTCTAAAAAACGCACTGGAGCAAACATGGCCCTGAAACACATCCTCCAGACCCTTGGTGAGGTCATCTGTGCAGCATTAACTGTGGAAAACTCCAGATCTGGTTATCACAATGTGGGCGCTGGCTTGACTTTGTAGAGATGGAAGCAGTGAAAGAAAAAAGCACTTAGATTTTAAACTGAGCTTATTTGATATGAACATCACTGGCATGCAATGCTTATGGAGCTCCACAATCACTTTGAGGTGCAGAAGCACAATGTAAACAGCAATCACAGAGAACTTATAGGACTAAAATTATCTACAGCAAAATAGGTATAATGAGACACTGAACAAAGAGAAATTTGTTCTCACATTGTTAGGAGGGATGAAGGGGTTGCGTTTGTGTCTCTGTGTCTCTGAATAGCATGTTAATACTTATCAGCCTGAAAGATGTCTAGAGATAGCTCAGCTGTTATGATACCCATATTTCATGTTGAACATAGTATGAATTCTCATCTAAATGTGTTACTGATTGCAATATTACAGTTTCAATTGAGTTTTTAATTCTGTTTATTTAAGTATGACTATTTCGTATTTGTTTGTAACAGTTACGCATGCAGACTGTGCTGTGCATAGTGCATTCCCCCTCAGAATTTACCTGAAGATGTGAGGTGAGAAGTTTGGAGCTTAAATCTTCAGAGAATGAACGGGGAATTGGTAGATTAATAGAAATGCTTATGGGAAATCCAGATAATAATCCAGTAGCTCATGTAGGAGGCAACTTTGTGGGACAAGAGAAACCTACGGATGCTCTCTGACTGCGATGTTGATTTTTGAGAAATTTGTGTTTAATAGTAAAGAAGCTGTTATTGCAGTCTTCTGAGGAAATGGAAAATGCATCATGTCTGGGAATTCTGGGTCTGGGGAGGAGGTGAATAACCTTGAACACCAACTTGTGTAGTTTAGCTAGGAACAAGCATTTTTCTGGTCAAAGGGCTTATTTGTGGACAAAACATTAGCGTGATTTTTTTATAACATTGATTTTTTTCTCTGGGAAGCTGAGACAGTGAGGAAGATATTACCCCATGAGTGGTAAGGGCCTCAGATTGCTTGAGTTTTGACACCAGCAGCCTAACTGAAGGAGTTCAGTGTGGGGCCTGTTTATGACCAGACATGAGGGACACAGAACACTTTAGATGCAATTTTCTGAAGAGACCAGAGAGGTATGTCCAAAATCCAGTCACCAGATCTGAACAACCAACTGTGAGAAGGTGTACAGCACGGACAAGTGGTCAGTTAACTCTTAAGTTCTTCACAGCTATAAGGGTCATGATAATTCCTAATACGTGGGAAGGAAGCAGGGAAGCGCCTTCTCAGTCGTTTGTGTATTAATACACTTTTCCGAGTTTAGTAACTTACTATCTCTTTCTGTCCTATTTCCCCCAAAAAATGTTCTGGTTATTTTTAAGAATCACTGACTTAAAGATCCAAGGGCTCCCTGCTGCAAAGTCCTGCAATGTGTCATTTCCTACCGTTTCAGCAGCTTCAGTCCAAAAACTTGGATTAGTGTCACTCAGCAACTTGGTTTCCCTAACAATGTTATGGAATCTTATGAAAAGCCATTTAAAAGTGTATTCTGCACATCCATTAGCCACATGCTTACTGAATCTCCGTAAAACCGTGACTGGATTGGTAAAACAGGATTTCCCTTGACAACTTTTATCCAACGCATTGTGTTTATTCATGAACGAAGTGATCTTGCTCTTTGTTCAAGCTTCAGCCATCTTGTGAGTGATGGAAGCCAGACTTACTGGTGTGTCTTTCCCAGGAGGAATGACCCAGAGCGTCTGTTATTGTTTCTACACTTGCTTTTCTGCAGTTGTATCACTGGAGTGATATCACAATCTCACTATCTGGAGATAAAAATGTCAAGGGGTCTAGTGTAGGGTGTCATCATCTGTGGAGTGACATCCTCATGTGGAAAATTCTGTTTGTTGATAGAGAAAACTACTGTTTGAAACTACTGTTTGTTGATACAGACAGATCCTACACTTCCAACATTAAGAAAGAATGTTCCCATTCTGCTGGAAAAATAACTAAAATAGTGATTGTGTGTGGTCTGAACCTCACAAGTGGTCAGTGGTACAGAGTCCAGAGTAAACCAGGCTGCCTTGGGATTTATAAGGCTGCAATTGCTTTTCCTGGGTGTAGAATCTCTCCACCAAACTGGAGAACTGACTGAGTACCAAGTCTGTTTCACCTTCCCATGGCACCTTGCCTCTCTCGGCTGAGGATTCCTACTCGAAGGAAATTAATACCTTGTTTTACATAGATTTTATTTCAGAGACATTCTTCTATGCAGGAAAATTACTGGCTTTTTTGACAAAACCCAACCTATAAGTCTTTAAACTTCTGGGAGACCTGAGTGCCAGGGCTGGGGACCAGCTCAGCACCAGTGAAGCCAAGAGTGGTCCTTTCCCTTGGTAGCCCCTTCCCTTGGGCGGCTGTGGGGAGAACCTCCTGGGAGCACCGTGGGCAGACCTTGTCTAGGGCTGACTTCTGGCCCAGGGGAGTTTCTGTACCCCACAGCTCTGGTGTTCAGTCGCTGCCCCAGCTGTGGCTGTGCTGGATTGCAGCCCTGCATTGCTTGGCCGTGGCTGCTGCTGAGAATGGCTCTGTCCCTGAGCCACAAGCACATGGCCTGGCCTGGCCCGGCCTTCCGTCCCCATCCTCATCTCCATCCCCAGCCCCACAGAGATGCCTGATGCTCTTACCTGGGGGTGTGGGGCAGGATCTGGCTTGTGAGGCCATGCCCTGCCCAGCCCATGGGGCAGTCTGTGCTGCTCCCTGCTGCCAGCCCTGGAGGAACCATTTACCCCATGGTACCTTAACAGTCAACGGTGGAAAATACGCAACATTCAGCTTTTATAGGTAAAATACCAGTGGCATCTGTGAAGAGTTTAGGACAGTGCATATCCAGTTTTCCACAGTCCTCCAGTGCAAGAAAGACATCAGCAAGCTGGAAGGCATTGACCACTGAGTTGGTCCATCTGGAGCTTCTGCCCAGTCAGCAAGGCTGTGCCACCTCCATCCTTGGAGGGTTTCAAGACAGAACTGGAGAAATCCCAAAGCAACCTGGATTGACCCCATGACTGACACTGCTGGAAGCTGGATTGGAGACATCCCAAGGTCTTTACCCATCCAAGTTATTCCAGGTTTCTATAATTTGAAGTTATTATTAGTCATAAATTTTAATAATAGGACAACTAAGAAGGGATCTGTGCTAAGCAGAACAGAACACAAGTTCAGCATTATAGACAGTTGCTTTGATTGACTTTATTTCTTGATGCTTATTCAGATTCTCTTATACTTTGATGGAATATTGCATTTCTCAATTATGACATGTTTCAGTTGTAACAGCATGTGACAAGAATGGTGTCTAACCCTTCAAAAATCATGGGAAAGTTTAAATTCCCTTATTAATAATTTTAAAATTAACTTTGCTTGCTCAAAACCTTCTGTTCTGGACCTTGTCATAGAATATTCTTTGAAGAGTTTTGCTTTTACTGTCTGACATAGTGTTTCACTCATCTGAAAAGTGATATTTATTTAACAACCCAAACCCACAGTTTTTATATAAGATATATACAGTGAGACAAGTCTTTAGCAGCATAAATCACCGTGACTTTGAAATCCATGGAGGTATATTAATATTTCAGAAACTGATGTGACCATTACATATCATCTCTGCATATCTATGTAAGGCCTATCTCAGTCACATACAAAATCTCATTTAAGGCCTCATTTCACTCAGGTATTTTAATAGTTGCCAAAATTTAAGCATGTCATTCAGCTGATTGCTAAAGGATTCATTGCGTATTTAAGCACCCTCCTGAATCATGATAAGGAAAATAAATGAGGGGTATAAAGGATGATTTTAAGTAGTGGAATGTGCCTACTGTACTGCTCTGAAATGTATATGCTCCTTTCCCCCCTCAAAAAAAAAAAAAAAAAAAACCCAAAGAGAAAAGGAAAAAATAACTTCTCTGCAGGGCTCCTGGTGCAAGATTTGTAAAGTCAGTAAATTCCTTTGCTGTTTGCTTTGCAGTTCAGTACCTTCACTTTTCAGCTGCTTTCCCTGTAACACAGACCTGTTCTTTGTCACTTGACCTCTGTTTCTCCCTTTACAAACTGCTCTTTTTCAAAAAGCCCTTCTGCTCAAAAGATTGTCAAGTGCTGTGGTTTCTATTTTCAGCTTGCAGTTAAAAGATCTTTGTTATTTTCACAATTCCTCCCTTCTTGTGACTTTTACACTACACAAAGGCTATCTAATTCCTATCACAGGAATCCTGGTAAAAACACTCATCAAATTAGGCCAGTTGAACATAAGACCAAATCTTATGATGTCTTAGATTTCATTTGGAGCAATATTCTTGAGGAAGTGAAAGGGAAAATTATACAAGAGATCCTCAAAAAATAAGCACAGGGAATTTTTTTTTTTATTATTTTTATAGCAGTACAATATTGTCCTTCCACGGTTATTGTGTCACAGTCCAATTTTCTAATTAGAAGAGAAACAACAGAAAATTTCAGTGTGATCCAATACCACCATTGGTACCTAAATGTGGAGCCACTTGGAGTGGACAGAGTTATAATTAAATATATGGCAAATATGACTTTGTAAGAGCAGGCATGCCTGTACAAACAGATGAACCAAGCCCTGAATGCACGACACTACTTCATAGGGTTTGGTTCCTGTTTGAAATGGCTGACAAATTATTAATAGCTTTTTCATCCATGAAAAGGGATCCATTATTTTGGAACTCTGTTTCCAGAAGCTTCACCAGTGCCCAGTGAGTCTTCCTCAATCATCATTTTGGTTTTACTCAATGAAGAGAATGGCAATTGTCCAAAAAACATGCTTTGTTAAAACTTCACACTCCGGATGTTTTGCAGTTCCAGTTATTAGAGGATTATACTAATTTTATAGCTCATCCAACTTATATTTGTTAACGTTTTCTCTTTTCAACTATGCATTTCAATAAACAGGAGACAAAGTTGCCAACTGGTAGCCTGTGATTCATCTTCCTTTCAAGCTGTTCTGCAGAGTACACAGGATCCGGAAATCCTCAAAATCTTTTCTCTAACATAAGATTGTTAAGTGTTATAAAAGACAGTGTGAGCCAGTAACTGTGACGTGAGTGGGAATTTAGAAGCTCTGGATCCAGTGGTTGGTTCTTCAGTAGAATCTGTCAAAAGTCTTCAAGGACTTTAATTTCTCCCCACGTAAACTCCACCTCAGGAATGCACAATAGTTAACCATGTCTTCTCCTCTTTGATTATGATTTTAGTGTTGCTGCTGTATTTGTCAGTAGATCTGTAGAACAGCTCAAGCAAAGAGTTCCAGTCTCCATTGCCTCACTCATCCTTGATCAAATCACTCACCAAATGATGCCAATGCTGTGTTGTTACTTGACTTTTATATAATGAGAAAAATACATGAGGAAAATTAGAACTAATTTATGCCTTGAATTCAGACCACACATTTGAGACTATTTTTTCAGCAGAACTGCTTTTTATGTTATTCTGTTACCCCTTGACTACTATTTTTATCTCCTGGCATTTAGGTGATGTCAGCACTTCACCCACAAAGTGGGGAAAAATATTTACTCTGTTTGCTGCATCGTCTTGCTCCCAGTTACAGCAGATAGGTTTCCATCTCTTTTCCACTCAGGGGTGTGTGAGAGCAGATTCAAACGAGCCTAAAGGCTCAGCTCAGCTCTGCTGAACAAATTGCTCTGCTTGTGGACAATGGTAGCTACTTTTGAATGCATGTAAGAATAAGTCAGTATTAAGATTACAAGATTTAGGGGCAGTGAAGTTGTCTTTTTCTTCTGCTGCAACATGTGTCTGAATCAAATTGTTCTATTCATTCAGACAGCTGTAATAAGACCAGCAAGGAAGCTCAATGTGTATTTAGTTGCAGGATAAAACGATTGGAAAAAGTTCTCTTTTTTTCTCCCTTATTGTTGTTGCAAGAGAGGTTGAAGCAGTTTTTCTGAAATTGTGTAAAAAAATTGCATGGAGAAAATATCTTGGAATTACAATATTGTCATTTGGATTTTTAAGAAAACTACTTTGAAAAATGGGTTTGAAATTTTCTATTTTATTATTTTATGAGGGTTTTGTCATTATTTTGATGTTATTTTAAAATAAATGAGAGAAAAAAAATCCCAACCACATTTATGACAGTGGCATTGCTACAACTGGCTACTTTCTTGGGGTGGTGGTGGGGTTGTGAGAAATTACACCCTTCAATGGTCCCAAGACTTACTGAAATATATTGAACAGAAGAAGTGTTCCCTGTCTCCTGTTACACTGAAACCAACTGATGCTTTGGAAATTGAAGTTATTGGGATTTGTAATGTAAACCTACCCCAAAATGTAGACATTTCTAAAAGCAAACACTTAGACTTTTGATTCAAATAAAAAGTAAGAGTAAGAAAAAAAAAAGAGCAAACGTCAGTCTATAAATGTGGTCATTAACTAAATCTTGCTGTTGCAGTCTGCTGAATGTGGGACACTTGAGCTCAGTGGGTATTTTGAAAACCAATGAAGTGTCTTGTGTGGGGCTTCATAATTAGAGGTGGTCCTTCTGGAGGAGATTCATGTCTGCTGGAGAAAGATTATTCCTCTGATCAGAAAGAATTATAAACTTACCAAAATAAGACATCTGGCCATTCACCTTCTTGGCAAAAGCCTCTGGAAATGATTGATGGCTCACAGTCCAGCACAAACACAAGGGTCTGCCAGTGCTGTAAATTCCTCTGTTGTCTGTACACCCAGATTAAAACCTCAGTGCTGCTCCTGCAGTCCGTGTGCTAACACAGAAGGCTCAGAGCATTGGCAGGAACAGCAAATAGACTGATACAAACTAAATTTGCTTAACTAAATGAAATGTGTGACAATGCTAAGAGAACAGAGTTAAAGGCCTTCAGAAAATGTAAAGAAGGGGGAAAAAGTATAGACTGGTTTCCCAGAGGGGAAAAAATAAGACAAAATTTAAAGGGAGACATCAGGAAAGATTTTTTTTTTTTTTTTAATATAATGTGCATATGCACTGAATGCTTTTTGTTTTTAACACATAATCTGGATTTGCTGTTGCTTGGAGGGTGGGCAGGGATAAGTCAGAGAAGAATCTGTGCTGGATGAAAATAGAAAGCTTTCAAAGATTTAACCATGCAGTAGAGGCGAGAAAATGCCCTTCAGTTTTTTCCTTTCAATAATACAAGCCTGAGAAACACAGAGTGGCAGAGAATCACTTGGAAGGAAAATGCACAGTAATTACCTTGGCTTTGAGGTTCCATGGGGATTTTTTTGCCGGGCCAAGTTCTCCAGTTTCACTCTTGTGAAAATTATCCCTAAATATTAGAGATCCCAGTGTGTCAGCTACTATTGTCTGTGATTCCTTAATTATGCTACACTTAACCAGATAGAGAAAATATCCCTGATACTGCCTTGGCTTGGACTGCTCCCGAAGAAATTACTGAAGAAAGGAAATCCAAAGGGATCATATTATTTTTCCACTGATCATAGTATTTCTGAGAGCTTCAGCAACATTTTTTTTCTTTTCAGAGAGTGGATCTGCGCTGTACAGTGGAAGAAGAGGTCCATGCTCCTGCCCTATTTCCCTCAGCACCTCTGCAGGAGAAGAGATATTCAGTGTCAGGTTTTTGTCTGGACTCCGGGGCTTCTCACTTCTCCCACCTGCTCTCTGGCAGTCCTGCAGCCAGAGTTACGCTCCCTCCAGCAGGGCTTTACAGACACAGGAAGTCACCATAGCAAAGCAATAGAAAATCTGGCTGCTCTAATGATACCTCCCATTTTCCCCAGGGCTGAGGGCTGATGGCTCCTTTAGAGAACTTATTCCCTCTCTCCTCTCTGCTCAGATTTCCTTTTTCATCCCATCAACCTTGCCATGAACTGAGAGCAGATTTAGCCATAGACCTGAACCATGAAAGAGCGGCAATAGAAAACTAGAAAGCTGTTCTTCCACCTGATTGTGAAAGGTGGGAGCAATTCCAGGCTGTTATCTCTGGAGTCTGGCCAATTTCCAACCTGGATTTATGAAATGTGTTTATGAAATCATTCACATGTAGTTTGTTTGGAAGAGTACTCTGACATGTAGCTCTTCTAGCAGTTCCACAAAGTGGTGAAGTGGAAAAAGATGAAATCTATATTTAATGAATTAAAATTTTACCCAGTGTAAGCAATTCTGTGTCTAATGCAACCAGCTCTTGCCAAGTTTTCAATAAAAGAGTCGCTTTCACCTGACATTTATCTCTTGAATAAAGCTGTACTCGAGACCTATGTGTTTTCGTGCTGAAATTGTCAGCAAACTGAAAACACACAGGAGGGTTTGGCCTTTCCAGTGGGACAGCAACACAGAATTTATTTACAGGAATAAAGCAGAGCAAAAAGAAATTGTACGTGTACTCCTTTAAATTATGGGAATTACTGTGATGGGACATCTGGTACTTTACAGTGCAGATTGCAAAGTCACTGTGCTGTATCGTGTTAATCCCCACAAGTAAATGCTCCCTTACAGCTTCCTTTCCTGTATTAGTTATTCTCCTGCTTGCTGTCCTTGTATACGGGAAGAACAAATCCAAGGACAAAATGCTAAGAAGCAATTTGATTTTGTAGACACTTTGTCAAGCTCTATCCCCAGAACCTCTGTGGATGTGGGAGAGGAGTGAGGCTGTGCTGTATGGCTAAATCACGTACTTTAACATCTCAGCTTCAGTTCAACATGACATGACTTCAGGCAGACCCAGAATTTCATATGGGAGCAGTTAAATAACTGAGAACATCTAAAGCAGAGCAGAACAAAATCAGGCAGTGAGGGGTAAATGCCTACAGGCAGGCCAAATCTACAGAAGAAAGAAAATTGCAAAGCTGTATACTCTGCATAACAAAGAAACCTTCTTGTGATGAGTGCTGGCTAAACTTATACCAGTTTTGGGTAGGAGATAACAATTATTGCCATTGTAATCCTGGATAATTCCTCAGTATAATTATCAGTCTCACTAAAGTTTATTATACATGTGGTGGCTGGGGATTTGAGAAGCCTGGAGAGTTGTGAGCCTCTGGATCAGGATAGCATTTTGCATTTTTGGGTTTGTTTTAATCTGTTGTTTCAAAAAGCAGATTAATTCCTATTTTAATTTCAAAGAGGACTCTTCAGAACAGATAAGTAATCTTACTGTGGGCTGATGGTCCATATCCATGTTTGAAAAAAATTGTTTCAGTTTTATTGCAGAAGAGAGACATTTGTAATACTGATTACTGTGTTTACTTCCCAACATTGTTTCTGCTAAACATGCATTTGCTGTATAAGAGAACAACCATCTGTGAATTTCTGAATTTCATTAAACAGATGATAAGTGTTTAGTGATAATGATTTCATTAAACAAATGCTGGCATTTTGTTTTCCACAGGATTAATATATTTCATACACAAGAATTATCGTAAACTACTATGGACTTAAACAATTTGCAAACTGGAAATAGTCCCAGAATTACATAATTCATTGAATCAGTCCAGATTAATTAAGAAAAACAGGTTACACATCTCAATTTATTATTAAAATGTTCCCTGAAATTCAACAAGAACAAACGTAGGATTTTTTTTGTAACTTCTGCAATTTGTTTTGGAAACAGTTAATGCTGCTTTTAACATCACTTTGTGTGACTATGAATTTTTTTCCTAAACACAACTCTTGTCTCACATTTAAATGAAAGATTTCTTTGTGTCTTCCAGTAAAAGTTTTCATCCGAAAGGCTTTTAAGCAGCCCAAAACCCATTTTGATGCAGTTGTAAAATGAGCAGATGTTCTGCTTTTACTTTTCGTAGCTGTTCAGGTGACAGTGAGAGTCTAACTGAGACATCAAATCAGGGATACTCACTAAGGGGGCAAACTGAAAGGTGGGCACTGACAGCTGCAAGTGCTGTATAAGGGTCTCAGTGGAGAGCAAATGATGGCAAAGAGCATCTCCCAGTACAGGGAAAAGGGAATCTTGAAGGCTGGAATAGCTTTCTACCAGTGTCTGTCGCCCACATTTACAGAATTCATTTCTCTTCTCTGCTATGACGTAGCTGCTGACAGCAGCAATGGAAGTTTGAGATGACCTTTGTTCCATTCCTGCACTTCCAACTCTGCTCTCATTTGCAAAAGCCTAAGCAGGAAATACCTGCATGTGTTCCTACTCCTCCTTGCATTTCTACCCTGACGGCACTTCATGGATGGAGGATGTGATGAGTACAACAGCTGAAAAAAAGTTTGCATTCACGTCTTCCCCGGATTTCCATCTGATTCCATCTTTATTCCCAGTTTATAGCACAAACTGCTGTTAATCATTGCAGTGGGTTCAGTTCATAACCAGGCAGAAACACCAGTTAAGTGTATTGGTTTTAGTTCACACTTATTTTTCTCTGTGAGATAAGTATTAGGAGAAAACAAAGCAGGCCCAAACCTTTAAAGAATATAAAGAAAGCTTTATTAACAGAACTAAAAGCAAAAAATAGTAAGAGAATAAACCTTCAGAACAGTTCTCCCCCCACCTCTCCTTTCTTCTCCCACTGACAATGTAAAGAGACATAACCTGGGATTTTTCCAATCAGTTTACCACCTCTATACTAGTCTTTCTTCAGTTCACTGAGGGAGAGGAGTCTCTCTTGCTCATGCTATGGAGATTTTCTCCACAAGAAACAGTTCTCTCGTGGCTTCAGTGTCCCAGCAAAACAGCCGCCCAGGAAACGGTTCTCTGCTCGATGTGAAAGTCCCTTCCCTCGACTTACAGCTTTCCCCACAACTGTTTTCGAGGGTTCAATCTTAGCTAATGGGGTACCATCTTAAGGATGAGCTGTTCAAAAGCAAAGGTTCTCTTCATCTATATCTGGGATCGTCTTCATCTCTGGTAACAGAGGTCTTCTTCTTCCCTGGGAGCAAGGGTCATCATCACTATCTCCCTCTGTTCAAACTTCTCATTAGATCATAGCTACTTCAACATTTGCTTGTTTCAGCACAGGTACCTTTGCTCATGGCTGCAGTTTGAATGCTCCACCCCCTCATGCTTTTCATGAATTACAAGGGGTACTCTGATGTATCACAGTTCATCACCACAGCTTTACAAAAGAATTTCAGCTTCTAGGTCTGAAGCATCTCCTCTTTCTCCTCTCTGGATTTCAGCTCTTCCTTCTTCGCTGACTGTGGTGTCTCCGTGGTGTTTCCTTCACATGCCATCACCTTTCTCTTTCCTTTGACTCGGGAGAGGACTGATGTCTGTAGGTTCCATCTGTTCTGGGGAATCTTACAGCGCTGAAAGAGTTAGTCTTACCCGGGCCTTGCAGCTGGAATTTGACTCTCACTGTTGGTCACACGATCTCTGCCGGGCTGCGGCTGGAGCTCTTTTTGGTGTAGAATTCCATTTTTCGGGGGCCACACTGGCGAGGGTGGCTGGCCTGGCCAAGCCGTGCCGTGGGACGGCCTGCACAGAGCAGGGACAGGCGGGCAGGGCCCAGCCCGCGCGGGCATCCCAGTTACCTGTCCAAGAGCCGGAAGTAAGAAAGAGCTTTCCTGGGATTTGTTCGTACTTAAATGTGGTTCACATATGCGCGTTCAGCTTCTTAAGTGGCTTAACAAAGTTGTCAATATTCAAATTAGCCAGTTGATCGGGTTTGATGGGTCTAGAGGAAGCTGTCTGCAGCCTCTTGCAAAAAAACTCACTTCCATGGCTGGTGGATTTCTCCTTAACTAAAAACCAAGCTATGCTAAACCACGACAATCAGTAGCACACGACCCTGTCTTCAGTCCGAGTGTCACCCATTTCTAGTGTGGCAGGATTCAGACAAACCACAGCTCCTCTGGATCCACACAGTCCTGATCTGTGCTTGTCACAGCTTTAGTTCAACGGGGAATTTCAATAGATATTTTATGTTGTGTTCAGTAATTAAAATATTAAAGGTAAGTCTGGAAGAACTCTGGAGAACTTCCCTAATAGCTTGTCTTCATTGTGACACCTCCCTTCTGAGTGCAGTTGGCTATCAGACCCCTTAGCTACATCCCTCCCTGCTTTACAGATGTTACACTGATTCTGCATTTTTCTCCCTCACCACTGTCTTCCCATGTGACACCATGTCTAATACCCTAGCTAAATTCAGATAGATTTCATCTACTGCATTTCCTTTGTCTGCGTAATCAGTTCTGCTATCAAAGGGAGATATATGATTATTTGAGCATTATCTAATCTTGGTAAACTATTTAGCATTTTATCTCATTTTCTGTTTACCTCATGTAACTAACATCGTTCATTTTTAAAAATTGTTTTTAAACCTATTGAGTGTTGAAGCCAAAGCTTTGTGACCATATCCTGTTCCAATAATTTCCTTTCTCCCTTGCTTTAAGACAAACTGTTCTCAAGTACACTGACATAAACCCTTTGTCATTTAGCACATCTTCACAGAAAACAGAAATCCTGGAGTCTGAGAAGAGGGCAGCCCAGCCTGCCCACTTGACTCCTTTCCTCAGACATGGAGTTTTCTTTCTCCACTACTCATCATCCCTTTGCTTGGTGCCATCTCCCCGACAGAAAATGAAGACATTCTATTCCCGAGGGCCACAAGCAGCTCAGAGAAATGCTTTATCTAGTGCTCTCCAGGAGTGAAAGTTCTTTACAGCCCTCCCTGCAGCTGTAGAGGAATGCTGTGCTATTTTTCTTTATGTAAACAGGCCATTCTTTACATCCAGCTAAAGTAATCTCAAACAGGATTTTGACTGCAAAAACACAGAGGACTTCCCAGACTTAGATGAAAGTAGTTCGTAGAGGTTTATATAATTCTTGTTTGAATTCATTATACATGCATGGAATCATGAATCTTGCAAGAACTTTTCTAACTATGTATTTTGGTGCCTAAGGAATACTGTTCTGCAGAGATAAAAGCCCAAATCCAGCAGACCCTTGTACCAGAAGTTCTTATCTAATTTTCAACATTTATAGAAGGATAATTACCTTCCTCCTCTTACCCACCACTGTTTTAATAAGGAGTTGGATAAACTTCTTTTTCTTGCAGGGGATGTAGCAAAAGCTTGAGATGCAGTTAACCCTGTCTGGCAATCCCAGTTTCCTCATTGGCTCGAGATGGGAGTCTTATCAGGTCATTTGCCTCAGCATTTTCAAGGGTGTTTGACAGGCCAGTTGCTTTCACTGATTTCTGAGTGTCTAAGGTGAGAAACCAAGGCTTCAGTTTCAATGCTCCAAAGACATGTTACTGTTAGGTCAAAGAGTCAACAGGATGCCAGGTCCTGGCTGCCAGCTTTTGGCCACTGTGGGATGCACTGTCCAGAAATTCTGGGTGTACACATGCACTAAATAACAGTGATAATAGAAGTGATGTATACACTGTGGGCTGGAGCATTGCAATTTACTATGCTTTCGTGAGTCAGATGAATGAAGGAAAGACAGGAAATGATTACTCTGCAGGAGCCTGAATCAATCTCTCCCCATTCTCTATAAGACCTGGAAACATTCGGCTCTTGCAAATAATCTTTAACCAGATAGGTCATGCTATTAAAGTCAATGTCTCCTTTTGTGAGTAAAGACTACTCAGCAGGCAAAAAACTTGCTGCCCTGATATCTAAGTCTTAAAATGCTCAGACGAAAACACAAAATGTTTTTAATAATTTCTTGTTGCTGCAATTCACATTTTACTACAGAGTAAAATTTTATTGTTAGTTGTCATTTATTAGAAAAAAAAAGAGAGAAATATGAGCAGGACGCAGATGGCATTGTGCTTTTTACATAATTGCAAAATACTTACGTTACAGGCAATTCTCATTATGTACTAATCAAACTTGTGTAATCCTGTCACTGCACTGTCAGTACGACTATTGCATCTGTTTAACAAAAAAAGTTGAATAACAATAATAAAGAAAAGTAGATAAATTAATGGTTTTCTCAACAGAGACACAAAGTGACAAAGGTCCTGCCACAGATGATGTTCTCAGCATAGAAGAAGACAGGATGAATTGTAGCATCAGTGTGAAAGACTCTGGAGAAAAGCAAGAGGTATGACAAGAATCAGACAAGATCACAGGAGCAGTTAAGCCAGCTAGAAAAGATTTGTACCATGTCCCTTGTGAACACGTGAAAGCAGCACTCAGAACCTGCTGTGTTTCCTTTCTTTGCCAGGCAGAGAACAGTAACACCTGAGAGCATCTTTGTTATATGTGGCTTGGTTGTGTAGAATTTCTGGGACATGAAGAAAGAATCGAAATATAACAGGAACAGTAAGAGAAAGGCAGCGTGTTCTTGCAGCATCCCAGAAAAAGACATCACAAATTTAGCAGCACGGTCTGTGCAGGAAGGAAAGGAGACTCACAATTCAAACCTTGTGATGGCTGAACAAACAGGCAGTGAAACTGCAAAATGCTCCTCAGGGGCTGGTGGTCGTCAGCAAGGAGACAGCATCGATGGCCACAGAAGTGATAGTTATGATCACCACACAAAACCACAACAGTCACCCTCAAATCACAAAAAACTGTGATGGCTACAGCCTGTAAAAGCGTGCGTGAGGATCTTGCCTTGAATCTTGTTAACAGACTGACTGCAGACTGTAGTGACCTTTGCTGGACTCTGACATCTGGTAGGACTGGCTGCCCATGAGGAGGAGTGCAGACTGTCCTTTTACTTTTGCCACAGCTGGTCACAACAGTCTCTGGCTTCAAACTTCCATTGTTCAGCCAATCTGCTGCAAAACCCTGAGTGGAGCACCTTGAGAAGGGAGATCCTCTGTGTTCCTGAGACTTTGTGTCCCCTGGCAGCTGAGGAAGAGCAGGTCCTTGTAGCTCTCTGTGGTGCCATAGGAGCAATGGCAGACACCTCTCATGCCCTGACACAACTGCAGACTCAAAGCAGAAGCCTCTCCTTGGTTTCAGCCAACCACTGCCTATGAGTCCCTCCAGGGAAGCAATTTTTCCTGGAATCAGAGTTAATCTCATCACTCCTTTGCACACTGCCGGCTTTCATACCCAGTCCACCTAAACCATGCCAGCCCTACAAACCATGGGAGCCTTGATGGCCTTGGAACACCTCCCTACCTTTTCAAGCATTCAGGAACACATTCAGCTCTTGTATAATCCCCAAGGCTTCCAGTTCTGCCTGTTGATATTCACATGCTGTTCGGGTCCTTAGCTACAGAGGGAGACCTAAAGTAGGCTTTTCAAAGGCTTTTTCTTCTGAGCACAGCTGAGATCTTACGGGAGAAACACCTGGAGCCCAGCCGGTGTCTCCTTTCTAGTGTGGTCATGGCACTGGTTTACGATGCAGGAGATGTGCATTCAGTCTTTTATTCTACAGAGGATTTGAACCCACACTCCAGGCAAGGAGTCTACCACCACACTTCTCAGTGCTTTGATGCTAGTTTCATATCTTTTGTTCTGGTGCCATTCCGAACTTTTAGGAATGAGTATTTTTAGAGTGCGGTTAAGGCAACTACTTTATATGGGATTCCTTTTTTTTTTTTTTGGGCCACAAAAGTTTTGGTGTTTTTAGTAAGTCAAAAAAGATGCAGGAAAATGCATGGATATTATCTGGAGAGCTTTGATAACTTCCTATTGAGAAATCCAGTAAGATCTTTCACTGATTTTTGGGAGAGTTTGAAAAGGCCTATGCTTCATGCAACAGCATGAACATCTGTGCTGAAGACAGCATTTTTTTTATAAAATCTGAGTTGCTAATTGCTATAGATAGCTCCGAAAATCTCCAACGTGAGTTTTTTCAGTGATGCATGAACTTGAAATTTGTGTACGGGAGGAGACTTTGGCAACACAGAGATTGAAAAAAAATTAAAATTCTAATATAAGAAAAAGATTATGAATTCTACATAAAGCACTTATAAATAAAGTCACAAAAGAATACCATGGCAACAAAGAAAGAAAAGAAATGAACTCCTCATTATAAAGGACAAATCATATGATATCTTTATTATAAGTTTTATAATCTCTATTTTCTTTTACAGTATCATAATACACAATCTTGATTAAAGCATTCTGGAACTGTTATTTTCCTCCATATAAAACCCATTGACTTTCAGGGAAATTTCACTGATGAAATGTCTTCTATATGTAAGCAAAACAAAATATTGCTCTTTTAAACAGGGTATTCGGCATATAAACAAGCAAATAAAAAGCATTTAATCCACAACCAACTATAAAATGAACACTTAGAGCTAGGTGCAAAAGTCTCAAAGAAGAGAAAAATCACCACAGGTCAATAGCAGGCAAAAAAATTTGAACAATTCCTGCAAAATATTAGCACTTTCCTATAAATTTGGTGCTTCTACTTTCTTACTCCTCTGCTGGTTTTGGCTGGGTTGGAGTTAATTTTCTTCACAGTGGCTGGTACGGGGCTGTGTTTTAGATTTGTGTTGATAACACAGAGATGTTTTTGTTATTGCTGAGCAGGGCCTGCACAGAGCCAAGGCCTTTTCTGCTTCTCCTACGGCCACACTGGCGAGGAAGCTGGGGGTGCAGGCGAGGTTGGGGAAGAGACACAGCCAGGACACGTGACCCAAACTGGCCAAAGGGATATTCCAGACCAGGTGACATCATGCTCAGTGTATAAAGTGGGGGGGACAAGGAGGAAGGGGGGGACATTTGCAGTGATGGTGTTTGTCTTCCCAAGTCACCGTTACGTGTGATGGAGCCCTGCTCTCCTGGAGATGGCAGAACACCTGCCTGCCCATGGGAAGCAGGGAATTAATTCCTTGCTTTGCTTTGCTTGTGTGCATGGCTTTGCTTTCCCTATTGAGCTGTCTTTATCTCCACCCATGAGTTTTTCAGCTTTTACCCTTCTGATTCTCTCCCCAATCCTGCTGGTGGGGCAGGGAGTGAGTGGCTGCGTGGGGCTTGGCTGCTGGCTGGGGTTAAACCACGACATCCCTCTTGTATTAGAGCCACGTGCTAGCCCTGGTGTATGGGGTATCTCTATTGCCTTTGCACTCAGAGCAACCTGTGATCTTAAACATCTTCAAGCTCTTTCACACATGTAAAAATGACTGTTCTGAAAATCATGTTTATATTTGTATTTGTATTTATATTTATATTTATGGTCTTTAAAATTCCTAGAAGTTCCATCTGTCCTCACATATTTAGGTCCATTGATTTTCCAATACCAGGTTACAAAATACAGTCCATGTGTTGGACTCCAGTTAATAAGGATTTTCAATCCTCTAGGACATCCTGCCTGACCTCTGTCTGACAATCCAAGAGACCTGGATCTCCCAAGAGCACTTTCCCATACTTGGTACCCAAGTGAGATGTCTGGGATGGTCTGACACACCTCAAAGAAATTCTATCTTTGTTTCCACAACAGAATCCCATTCCTATGGACGGATCCACCTCCCTAAGTTCAGGTGTCAGCGATGTCAACATCCATACTGAAGCTTGTTGCCTATTCAGTGGAGACCCAGTTGATAGTCAGTGACATTTAGAGCGGGATTCACCAGAACAAATGTCAACATCAGTTTTAAAAAATCAATGGACCATAGTCTAAACTTCTTTGATTAGTATGGGAGCCCATGGTGAGTTGTACATATGGACATATCTGCATAAGGTATGTGAATCCTACCCAGTCTTGAACGAGACATTGTATTTCTATGTAGGTTTAAGGCACTTAGTCCTTTTTTTTCCCTTTTTCTTTTTCTGTTTTTTTTTTAATGCGTAGTCATAACTAATCTGTAAAAGGAATGTGTTTGGCAAAGCTGTTAAACTCAGGACAGATGTCACAGATGAAGATCCCCTCCAACACACTTTTCAGTGCTGGAAGACGTGGGTGAAGATGGTTACGCACTTTAGGATCACAAATGAGCCACCTTTGTGCCTGTGGACTGCAGGTCTCTGTTCTTTGTGAACTGAATGTGTGTATGGCAGGGAAGGGGCAAGGAAGGAGAGGACACAATTAATATGCTCTGATATAGATATAGATATCAGAACACTGATATAGAACTGTTCTTTGAACTTCATACTTGCTGTTGACTACCCAATTTAAAGAGAATTATAATGATAAAATGACCAGGCCATTTTCACATGCTCTGATTACTACCTTTACAAGTTAGAAGAGAGGCACATGGATAGGAAGTTTCATATTATAGTTAGGAAACATAATTTTCTTTTTATTGTTTCTCTCTAGCTTTCTCACTTTTGTTTTTGCAATTATTTTGATTAAATTTATGCCATGATCTTATTTTTTCCTTGAAAACCTAATAGCAGGTTAAAAAATAATCACAGATGATAGGGCAAAGAATTGTTGTAGGGTTTATTGGATTCCTTTTTCCTCCTTAAAAGTTATAGCTGTAGGACTTTAAATACTACATAAAACACCAAAATTACTCTGAAATGGTGTAAGAAAATGCTGCCCTAAATTAGAAATTTACATCTATTCTCGCCTCTATGTGCTGATCCATTTTTAAAGCACTTGCAAGATTTGTTGTTATTTTGAGGCTAAAAAATAGACTCCAGTTCTCTTGTGGAAGGAGATATTGTATTCCTACTGTTTGATAAAAGCAGGAGGAGTTTAGTTCTGTCATGAAAAGAAATAATAAAAATAATCTCTTCTTGCTGAAACTGCAAGGTCACTTCATTTATGTACGTTGACCGAAGTGATTACTTCCTCCCTCTTTTTGTCTTACTGAAATATTTTGTTTTGTCTGATCCTGCTGTTGTGAGTTAGTTCTATTAAGTCCTGATTTGTCTGTGTAATGTGAATATCAGCTCTTCTCAGGGCTTGCATCTATTGGGATGTGTCCATAAAGCCTGTTTTGTTTTGTTTTGTTTTGTTTTGTTTTTTTAAAAAGGTAATTTAACTCGTAGTGCATTTATTATGGTTTTTCCCACTGGTTATGCTGCAAGAGAGCTGAGACCCTCCAGTGAGGATCATTTCTCAGTGCAAGGTGCAGTACATCTTCCTCATTAGCTATGTCTTATTTATGAAAAATACAACAAGTAGGTGTCCCAGACATTAGAAAGGCTCGGGTAAAAAATCACAGTGGAGCAGGAGGAAGGCTGTATGTTCAGACTGAACATCTTTACACATTGGACTTTAGTAAATTAATGTCAGATGCATACAATAAGGCACCTACAAATAGCTGTAGATCTTTGTGTTCCGGCCAGTCCTGGTAATTTGTTACAGGAAGCACAGGTGGGGGGTGTTCTTGAAGAGACTTTAAAGAGGAACTTAAAAGAAGGATGGACTTTAGAGATTATTCCTGAGTTGTAGGTTAGACTTAAAGAATCTTGTTGAAAAGCATATAAGGGATACTATGAAAGACTTGTGTGAACAGGAGAGACCTGGGAAGAGGGAGGTCATGAAAATGTACAAGGGCAAGTGCACCTATTTTTGTACAGCTAAAGATGCAGAGGTAACCTCCATCTGATGTCAGTGACTCACAGAGGAATCATGAAGAAACTCAAGAAATAGGTGTAGTGCCTATAAAAAGCTAATAGCATATCAGAGAGCAGATTTAAGAGCAGGGCAGCAATCAGGAGGCCAGGAGTGAAATCTAGACTAACATTCTTTCTGCAGTGCACGTGGAAAGAATGGCTTGGGTAAGAGGCCAAAGCAGCCCGTTTTGTGGCAGCTACATTTAGCTGTCAGCAAGGGGAGAAGCACCGCAGACAAAGGTTGGTGGAAGAGACATGCCAAGGGTTGAGACGTGTGTTTGCAGGCTCTAGTTAAAAGTGGTTGAGTAAAATAATGGACAGTGCAGAGGCTGAGCTTTTGAGAACTTGATAGAAGTGAGAAGATAGAAAAGCAAAATTGTAGAATCTAAGAAATGAAAAGAGCAAAAGCATGAGCAGAAAAGAGGAAGGAGGAAACTGGGGTTACAGGATACCTATTTACAGAGAGCAGAAAAAGTCAGATTTTAAGGAATAATGTGTCTGACTGTGTGAAGTGTCTAAGGGGTCATGGCAGATGAGAAGCAGATAGACACTAAGGGTTTATTATGTCTAAGAGCTCTGAAGTTCTTGAACAGCAGAGCAGAAAGAAGGAGCCTTGGACAACCGTAAATGGTCCAGAATCCAGAAAGAGCTCAACACCTCCTGTAAACACAAATAGATCTGCCTACCACAAATTTTATTTATCCTGTGGAGTCTTAAAGTACAAGAATGGTATTTTAAAAATAATATTTCATGACTGAGAAAAGCATCACCGTGGATTCTTGCCTGAGAATAGAGCCAGACTCCCTGACATTTACAGGAGATATCTGAAGGTCATTTACAGCATTCAGAGACCGGGCACTTTCAGTCTCTCTCTGCCTTTTGACTTCAGCTCTTGTTTCAGCGACATCCTCTGTTGGTTTGGGTAATGGTAAGTGGCAGACTGGCCAGGAGCTGCTGCCTCCCCCCACGCAGGGGACTCCGTGTGCTCGGTCTAATTGCGTGTTGGGGGCTGCTGCGCTGTCCCTCGGAGTGAGCACGGATCAGAAGTCAATTGTCCATTCTAATCAGATTTAGCCAAAATATATGCTACGTGAAGTTTCAAGTGACTAGAATTAGCTTACACACAGTAAACATTTCAGGTCTAATCTAATCATTTTAAGTGAAAACTAGTGAGCTCTAACTGTAGGGAAGAAAAAGCCGTGTGATAATCAATAAACCAGGAATGATCTGAGAGAGGGGACCAGTGTGTCTGATTAATCATCCTACCTGCTGACCAGATTTATGACATGAAGCACGTTAATCACATACTTTCAGAAAAAAATGGGCTTTATACTATACAAACATTACCCACAGCCTTTACTGTGGTAATTTAATTTGTGAAGATTCCCTCTGAGACAGCAATGGGATATGCTACAGCTGAAACATATACAAATATTCATAATTCTTTTCAAACAGCTATTGTATTGATGTCTTCCTGGGCACTTTTCTTGAAGTGGCTCTCTCTTGTGACTTGGCTGTACATTCTGTTTCTCAATGCTTACACCTGGGTGAGAAGATGTAACATAGACTCTACACTGAAATTTAATTTCTTAACACGAATCTTGTTCTCATCACAATAATAAAAACAAGCTTTGTCTCCAGATTGATTTTTTTCCTTTCATTTGTTACCAGAATGTCTCCCTGTATGCAGTTTTTAGAAGCACTTTTACAGAGAAATTGATCTTTTTCTTACATGAAGCCTCAGTTTTCATGGTACAAACCTGTTCTCTCTTCCCTCATTATAATGGTTCTTTCAAGGAAAGGGAAAAACAGGAAGAGAATGTCCTTTTCCAGTAAGATTTTTTTTTTAAATTCTTAAGTATGTACACTCTATTAGAAGTCTTTTAGGTTTGTTGTTGTTAACACAGATTTTACTTTTATATGGATCGAGCTCAATATTTCATCTCCCAAAGAAAGGCCAGAGCTGCCCTCTGCTAGAGGGTGCATGCTAACAATTGAAGTCAAATTTGCCTAGATAGTATACATTTTGCAAAGGAAGTCTTTCAACAAGGCTCAGTACAACTCTTCTATAAACCCAAATATAATTCTTAATAGGAATTAAGAAGCAAAGAAAGCTGGGAAAAAGCCAAACCAAACCAAACGAAACGAAACAAACAAACAAAAGACAAAAAAAAAAGAAAAATCAGAACAAAAAATCCGAAAAAAATCTGCTGGAAACAGCATGGGTCTTTGTGTTCTAGCTTAGATCAGCAGAAGGTGTATTTTTCTTAGCTAAATAATGTAAGTTAATGAATCAGAGAGAAGGAAGAGAGAACAAAACTGAATAATTTTTTATTATATCCATAAACATGTCCAGTTCTCTGAATTTTCCCACCCGAGTCATTTTGGCTTGCAGTTATTACACATTTGTCTGTGTTATCCAGCCAGGAGGGAAGTCAACAAACCCTTTCCTACTGAATGCGTTGTGACAATCAAAAAAATCCCAAACTGATAAATCAAGCAAACAGCAGGGATGCATCTCAGGCATTGGAGAAGTCCTAGCAGAGAGCATCCACTTGGGTATTTGTGTTTTTCTGCTCGGACATCCACATTACAAATAAAGTGATGTATTACCCTATGTGGTGTTGGTACTGTGGCTGTGCCAGCGCAGTGGATTTCTTACTAAGAGTATGCAAAACTTGGGATAAAGTTCCATTCTCGAAGTGGTTCCTTCCTGTTTTCTCTGATTTGTATCTTCTTCTGCTTTTTTCAAACAGCTTTAAATTTGTTGATATCTTTTTAAAATTATTATTATTTATTCCTTCGGTTTAGATCCAGTTCTGATAAAAGGTCCAACTTGTACTAAGTGAGGAATAAACCGTGGTCAGAACATTCTCTGCCAAAAATGAATATTTCCTAACAACAACAAGAACAAATATTATTATCCTTCTTCTACAGGGAAGCAGCTGAGACATAGGCAGATTAAGAGTTCTACCTAAGATTGGAAAAAGCTCCTCTATGACGGGGAAAACTGAACAAAAGAGAGGAACTACCTCATTTTTCCTTTCTGTATTGCCTGGAACAAGCTCATCCATGCTTTAGCCCCCTTACACTGCATTGCCATACATTGTTGTCATGTCTATGTTCTTGCCTGTTCACATTCTCCTGTACCAATTCAAAATACTGCTGTAAAAATTAATTTCCTGTTGCGGCCCTTCTGACCATGCCATCTTCCTCCCCATTTGAGTTGCCCCTCTCCATGGCATCAAGCACACCTTCTGCCTTCATTTCAAGCTCCTTCACAGCCCAGACTTTGCCCGTGCTTTATCAAGATGGGTTTCCTCTTACCCAGCCCAGACGTGAGCTGCCCAAGCCCACTGTTTATTTAGGAGTGTCTCCCTCTAAAAATTCCCAAAGCCGTTTTATTTCACTCCTTCAAATCCCACCTTAAATTCCTCTGGTGTGCACGACAAGCTCGGTGCTGCTGGGCTGCAGTTGTGCTGACACCAGGACCAACTGCAGGGCCCGGTATCGAAGCTCTGGCTCCTTCTGCTCTCCCATCTGTCTGCATCCCTTGCTTTCCACGGGGAGCTCTTTCAGCACAGACCACAACTCTGTCTCCTGGTGGTAAAGCCCCTGGAACAGGAGGGCCATGGTTCATGAGAGTGACACCTCTTTCTAAAGCACTACAAAGAGTAAATCAGTGTCATAACACCAGCAATTAATTTGGTCAGTAACACCAGAACCAAAAGCAGTAAATCACTGCCACTGAACCTCAGCCCAAGCCACGAACAATGATAAAAACACTGAACATCTTTAATATTTTGCACATCCATGAATTTCACTTGGTGCAGGTTTTCACTTTTTGTGACAGCATTGCAGTATTGGCCTGTGTTTGATATCACGTCCTTTCTAACCTCCAAATGCTACTGCGATTCCAATCACTCATTTGAGGGATGATCTATGTGACTGCTGAACAGTCTAACGATAAGATAGCTTGTGGAAATAGAAGCCTGGCCAAAAGATTTCTCTTCTGATGGCATCCTCTGCCAATAAGCGTCATCAAAAGCTGTCCTCATAGGACAGATACATTCATGTTGCTCTTGGATTCCAGTAAACCTGAAATTAAGTTGCCAAATTCAGCTTTGAAGTTCAAACTATCCATAGGGGTCAGTTCAATGGCAGTGATGCCACGACACTACAGCACATAGGACCTGTCATTCTCCCATGAGTTGTTTCCACAAGTCAGGCATATAAAATCACTGACATTGTTTTAATGAGTTAGTTTTCGGGAGATTAGGCTCACCATGAGTTGGATTATTCTGAACATATGGACACTCAGTCTGGCTATGAAGTATGTAAAAGAATGGCAGAGATTTGGGAATGCTGACTTTTTTGAGCTGAGTGAATCTTGTGTTAAATAATTTAACTCTTCGTACCACTGTTGGGACTGGTTTGTTGTCTGGTTTTGAGGAGGTTTTTTAACTTACAGCAATGCTAGTCACTGTAGGTAACTCCAGTTTAGGTCTGTAACAAAGCACAATGGAGTCCAGGGTTGTGTATTTATGAAAAATCAGATTTCTAACAACAGAACATGGAAGAAGCCAGACCTTGGAACAAATGTAGACTAATGCTGATGTTTAGTCATTTCTTCTAGCAGTACAGGAAAACCTTGGGAACAAAAGACAGTGCACATGAGATTCTCTGAGATCAGGGCTCACTGAACTCAAGTTTCAGGGATGAAAGTCTCAGATACATCCAAGTGAGTGAGAAGCCTCACTTGTTTGGGGGTTTTCTTTTTTGGGTTTTTTTTTTTTTGATTGTATGTGTAGCTTTTTGTTTGGTTGGTTTTTTGGGCTGTTTTTTCTAATGATTTTTTTAGCATTTTAGAGCTCAATCCATGTAAGGGATTAGGTGCCTAACTGCTGCATAATTGCAATCATAGAATTTATGCTAAGCACCTCCTCAGATGGTAACCAAATTCTGAACGACCAGAAAATCTCATTTTTTCTGTGCTAACGTTGCTCAAGGTCAGCCATCATTTATCCATTGTGAATAATCAGTCTCTATCTCACCATTGTTCTTTGTTTAAATTCACAATAAGGACATCATTATACCATCCACCCTGTTACCAGTGAGGCCCATCTGCAAACACATTTTAGAGGATGAGGAGACTTATGCAGAACATTTTACCCTGTAGTCTATTGATTAGAACAAATGCCAGACTTGGGAGATTCAGTGTCACCTCTGCCCTCTGCCTGAGATCTCTAACTCTTAGGAAAGAATCTGGACCACAACAGGAGGAAATTGTATTTGGAGGAAGTCTTTACAGTTTCCATATCTTCTGCTAGAGCTCATTCCCTTTTTAAGGAACAGTTGCGTAACAGTTGAGTAGCAGTAGTAGTAGTAGCTATTAATTGCAGCAATCATTAGCATTCCGTTTCTTTCTCTTCCTGGCTGGTGATTCAGCCTCTGTGTTTGTAGAATAGTTCTCATGAGTTTTATCTATTGGTGGTCTAATAAATATGTAGGGAATCTGACCAAAGTAAAAAAAAAATTAAATGGGAGAACTTAAGAGCCTTTTTCTCCAGGCTCCAGAACTCCCCTCCAGCTCCTTTCTCACAAACCGTGGGGTTTTATGGCAAACGTGGGAATAAATGATCAGAGATGGAAGAGGACTATGAGGCTGGATCATCTGTGAGGCTGGAGATTGTTTAACCATGGAGAAGAAGAAAGTGAATCAGAATTTCTCAGGACAATCTGGTTCAGGTGTCCAGTTCCCTAAAGCCTGGAGTGAATTAAGTGCTCAGTGCTGGTGGCACGGCTCACTCCAGCCCTCTCCTTAGGATTTTTGGTTGACTGCAGGGAGGATGATGAGGGACAGGGATCAGTTCCAGACTCTTTGGATCCTCTCAAACAATTGGGTCCCTGCCTGGTGAAAGCAATGTCAGCACCAGATGCTGTGTTAAAGCTGTCTCACTTTGGACATATTTCCTGTAGCCTCACATCGTACCAGTTCTGTGTTAGTTCTACCTCTGTGTCAAATGGTTCAGTCATTGAAGTCACACTTCACTTACACTGAAGTGATTTGTGCTTTAAAGCTGGTGGTCATAAAACACTATATTTCTCAGGCTTGCAAATAGATGCAGTCCATGTTCTTCAATGGGCCACACTTTTTTTCTGACGAAGAATTTGCCCCTTTTTAAAAAGTGTTTAGGTATCACATAGTTGTGGTAAAAAGCATATAGCTGACATCACTGTCTTTTCGTCTTCCGGGTTACTCAAAGCCTTTAAAATAGAACATAAATTATTCTTAAACAATATAATTTCAACCAGCAGAAACTTTGGGGATTAGTTCAAGAGCTCAGGTGGGGTAAGATAAAAAGTTTAAAATTATCTCCTCTAACTTCTTATTTCCTGAATCTACAGCAAACTGATATTACTCAGCCTTACTCTTGACCATAATATAAAATCAAAAAGAGATTTAATATATTTTATTTAACGCAAGGAAAGCTGTTTCAAAAGAGGGTAAAGGATAAGTCTTCTGCAGGCTCACCACAGGCTCCCATTACATGGTAGTTAACCCGTTATTTTCATTTCAGCATAGATCATAATTAATCAGAGCTATTGTTCAGGTGTTCTGAAATCTGGCCATTTTCAGTGGTTTTGAAAGACTGAAAAAGGCTTCTTGCACAACCTGCTCTCTGTTCAGCTGTACCAGCAAAAGTACCTGTTACCTGAACAAGGAAGCTGTTAGAGCCTTCTCTGCTGTTTGTCAGGATAATTCAATTGATATTCTACCTAGAACCCTGCAGGACCACAGCTGCTGCAGTGGATAGACCTTCGTTAAGTCTTAAGTGACTGATTTAACAAGCTGTGCTAATGAAACAGGGGTTTAATGAGGTGCTTTTAGCTAAGTTCAATGTATTTTTCCTCTTCATCTCAGCCCTACATTTCCTAAATTTTTTACAATATAGTTTAACAAATCCCTTCATTTTTCAACTAGAATGACCCTTGATATCTTGGTAATAGATGAACGTATAATATTCAGCTATTCCAATCAACTTTAACAGTGGCTGTTCCTTTTCTCTAAGCAGGAGCTACTTGCCAAGCTAAGGATCACGATACTGGACTGAAGGCCCTTTAGCCTGACTCGTGGTAGTTCACATGTCCTCTGCTCTCAATTTAGATTTAAAATTATACCTTTGATAAGTGATATGTCTCATCTTTCACAGTGACATGTTGTAGCGTTTAGGAAGCTGTGTCATTTTTAATGACAAATATTAAAATCAAGCTCTTTGATTTCAGAAATCAACATGTTTACTTATCAGCTCCTGTTTGATCCAGATTCACATAGTCATTAGCAGAGATAATGACAAATTGCCCTGTGTGACTGGGATGTGAGCTGAAGCCTCAAATAACACAGAAGTAGTACACAGATCACCCAGCATAACTACCTTACTTGAAAGCTACTCTAATTTTATAAAGCAAGTTGTCAAATCGATGTCTCTGCTGTCAAACAAAAATATATTTTTAAAGGAATGCCTCAAAAATCCATAGAGGAAATGCAAGTCCAGCATGACATTTGGTTGATTTCACTCCTCAGGCAATGCTGTAAAAATGGATTAGACCACATTTAATGGAGAAATCATTAGAAGTCTAATTCAACCAACTCCAGACATATTTATGAAGAACAGTTAAAACCCGCTGATATGATACAGGATGATGCTTGTTGTAGTATTATTAATAGCTAGGAAGATGCAGTTTCAACATAGGATTTCTACATGAACTCTGTGATCCATTTTCAGCAGCTTTTGTACAATAAATTGTTGCTAAAACAGCACAACCTTCCAAATTACTGTTGGCTAAAGATGGGCTTTGTATGACTTGATATTCATCCATTTTGACCTTTAATGCCTTTTACAGTAATTGTTGATCCAATAAAAATCTGCTTGATCAGTCTTGCCCTGGTAGAAATATGACTGCAAGCTTTTGCTAGTCAGCCCCATGGCAGTCTGCTACTTAAAGCCCTGATTTTGTTTAACTCGTTCTTCCCCAAGTAGAATCACAGAATGGTTTGGGTTGGAAGGGACCTTAAAAATCATCTCGTCCCACCCCTGTCACACTATCCCAGGTTGCTCCAAGCCCCATCCAACCTGGCCTTGAACACTTCCAGGGGTGGGGCATCCACAGCTTCTCTGGGCAACCTGTGCCAGGGCCTCACCACCCTGACAGTAAAAAATTTCTTCCTACTATCTAATCTAAACCTGCTCTCTTTCTGTTCAAAGCCATTACCCCTTGTCCTGTTACTGCATGCTCCTGTAAATAGTCTCTCTCCATACGCTGGTCCTTCCTGGTCTGTGATGAATTGCACTGGATGATCTGCATGTAAATGCCCAACAGTATTTGCTGATAAAGAATGATTGCCATATTCTAATACTACAGGTCTGTGTGAAGTCTTTGCAACTGGGAAGCAAGCGCATTAGTCAATACAGCGGATTCTGAAAAAGACAGTAGTATTTTTTATTTTAGCTCATTGAAAGACGTTATTGGTGCTGCTTATGTGTTTCAAGTACTCTTTTCTTCTCCTCCCTCCATTAAAGTTTTTGCACATCATTACAGAAAAAAAAGAAAAAACACCAAATCCTAAACAAGTGAAACTGCCTTTTTCTCTAAAGGACTGTCATCCTTGAGGGCACCTGCCAGGACTGTGGTTCAGCAGAGCATCTCTTGGAGGAAGAAGGGAATGCTCCGTAATTTGACACGGGCTGCAACTCATTTAGTATGAACCAACACAACGCACTTTTCTTCTTCACAGCTGTGATAGCCCATGAGGCTGGAGAGGAAGGCTCTTGGAGGCAGAGCCTTTTTCATACCTAAGCAGTGCCAGCAAATACTCATAGTAAGGATGAAGTCTTGTTCTTAATCCAAGGGCCACAGATAAAAAAAAGTTATGTACGTTGAAGCCTATATACATGCCCACAGACAAACAGACAAAATAGAAATAATCTGAGGTCTGGATTCCCAGATTCTCTGATGTGTCTTCATGCTCTTCTTAGCACAGCAGCTTGTCTGAAAGATAAGAGATATCACATGAAAAAAATTAGCATCTACAATTTACCATTATAAACTTTATGGTTTGATCTCTTGTCTCTGGCTCTGTACAATCACGTAAAACTCTTGGTGCTGGGAGAGAAAAATGGCTGTTAATTGGCAGGAATTTTATGTACATAGTGATTTTTCATTTTGATTTTTTCGAAGTGCAAAGTACATCCACACAATTTTCTCTCGGTGACCAGGGACGCCAGTGACCACGTTCTGCACGTCCAAGTGTGCAGAGCTGCCCACTGATTTGCTTTGGACTGCACACAGCAGCCCTTATTGCTTTCTTCAGGTAAATCCCAGCTGCGAGAGGGCTTCACAGCCCTCTGGAGGAACTGCAGCCAGGTTCCGTATTGCTGGGTCCTGGGATGTTCCAGATGTCCCTGTTTTATATCCTTTATGTTAAGAGAGAAAAGTCAGGAACAAGACATCAAACCTAAGCTTGCAGACTGGTGACTGCAGGGTGGTGCATCAGATCATCTTCCTGAGGTCACAGAGATGCAGTGGGATGGTCCAAGACCAGAAGCATGTTCGGAAGTGAGAATATAATGAGAGAAAATATGTGTAGGTTGCATTAAGGCTGTGAGACAGAAAGAATTCCCTTTCTATGGGATATCCAGAGGGCTGAAATCACTTTAAAAGCAGGGTTGATAGACACTGTGAGGAGAGTAGAGAACCAAGAGCAGAATGTAAAAGGATGTTTGCTGACCGAAGGATCACAGAGTGGTGACAAATTGGGGACACGTAATTGCCATGTCTGACATTGTGGGGAGAAATATTTTATTTAGCCTTTCCATGCACGTTCCATTCAACCTTAGTTCTTCATCCCCAGAACCACTTTCTGCTGCCCTCACTCTCTAAAAATAAAAGCTCTCCTTGTCTTATTGGGAAATGTACCCATGGGAAGGTAATCAGGGAATTTGGAGTGGGGTTTTCTGGCCATGTGTCATGGTGAAGGCTCCAAGCAATAATCTGTGAAGTTTACATCAAACCCTCTTATATCTCAGGCTGGCACTTTCTGCCACCAAGAACTCTAGTGTGTAAAAATATGCATGAATCCCACATTTATTTGATTGGGATAATTTGAAGGAAATCTCTGGTCCACAGAGGTAGGTCATGCAAGATTTATCCACCTTGTGGTGACTGCTGTTTTCAGTGTAACTGGATGATTTTGTGCCTTTGGCAAGAGTTTTTCAGAATCTTTTTAATGCTGAAAATCACATTAATGTGTGAAGGACTGAGCAGACAGATTTACCTGTTGCTTATCCAGGAATATGTGCGAATGAGAGCAGCTTTGCACCTCTCTAATATGAAGGATTTTGAAAAGAAACTTCTCCCGGGAATCAGATGCAGTCACCTTCCAACTGATCCTGCTGTAAATATTAGAGACATCTGTGAGTTTTTCTGTAGAACTGTGAAACAGTTAGGGGTGGATTAATGGAGTGAATTAAATGCTGCCATGACTTGTAAAGTCAGTTTACTTAGGCTGTAATTATAATCTGCCTGAAATGATAGGAGCTGCAAGGTGGTTTCATGGGCCCTGGCTGGGGGAGCAGCGGGCTCGAGAGGGAGTGGGAGGGATGCCGGGATTCTGGCAATGCCAACACCGTGGTGGCTCCTGCACTGAGGGGAAATTCTCCTTGAGCACAGCCAGAAGTGCATCTCACTGAAGCATGAAGATTCGCAGCTCTTCAGATTTCAATGCTGATGAACACAAAATAGCACCAGCAATTTGCTGGAAAATTGAGGTTTTGGTGAGAGAGAAATAAAATAATTCACAAATGCTTGTTGAATTTTGTACCTTTTTTTAAAAAATGTGTTACATTGTAAAATGGAAAGTTTTATTTTCCATCCATACTTTTTCTAGCAATAATGATATAAGGAGATAAGCAGTAAAATCTCATAATGAATAAATCTTTTGTTTTACCAACTAATATATCTAGAAAAAATCATTGTGCAGCATATAAGAACTGGTACATATAAAGTTTTAAATTTAAAGAAAATTATTTTTGATATCACTTTTGTTTTTCCAGAACCCAAGATGGTCACATTTCTTTTTCATTTTGACTCAAATTACTTCTTACAATTATTAAATTCAACATCAAACCATAAATAAATATACTTCATCTAGCTCCATACCTACTGTTTGAGCTCTATGTTATTAATTCATAAATCACTGAAAAAAGGATTTTAAGAGTACTTATTTTTAAACTTGCAGTGCATTTTGTTAACAGTTATAGCCAAATAAAAAATACAGAGAATTAAAAAAACCTAAACAGATACATTACCATTTGAAAAAAAAAAAATTGGTCTGCCAAGATAAGGAAAAATATTCCTTTTATGTAAATTTCATTAAGTAAACTCTAAGAAGTTGTATTTATTCTACAAGTGACAATTCTCCCTCACAGCCTATTGTTCCAAAGGAGATGAGTAAGACATTATTTTATTCACTACAGACTAATACTTCTGGTTTTTCTCATTAGTATCAGGTGGCAAGTCATTCAGATCTGTGAAGTTCCATGTTGAGCCTGTTGGGTGGTTTCATGTCGTATTTCAGGAGGAATTTTCAGAATTAATGGGGTTTTTTCTTAATTCACCAAGGTGATGTTTTCAAAAATGTCTTAAGCTACTTTTGCCAGTCAAGCTTAGTAACCCTGGATCATTGGCCCATTAAGTTTGGATTCTTTCTTGAGCTTTTTTATTATTTTTATGTTATTTTTAAGAGAAATAAAATCAATAAGTTTTGTTCCAACAGCCCAAATTCAGTTTCCTTCCATACAGGTGAGCTGAATCTCCACTTTTTTTGTGAACTAAGAGAACTGTTTGATGATAAGGCAAAGTCAAATTAGAATATATTTAATCAAATGTACATTGATTATACAGTCTGGAATGGTCTATTTAAAGTTACAGGCTTCATAATTTAGAAATTTATCAGTGATACTAAAATTAGGATGTCTGTGTTATGATGTTTCTCACTGCAACATTTCTGTCTTGCTTCCTGCAGTCCCATGTGTTTGTTTGGAGCATCATGCCCTGGGAAACACTGGGAAATGAGAGTTGGACCTGCTTCACAGTAAAGAGTGAAGTGACCACTGAAGTCAAGGCACTGAAGCCTGAATGCCACACTTCTGCCAAGCAAAGTAAAACTGGATGTTACATAAGCATCTGTCCCAAATCAGCACAAATGTATTAATGGCATTGAATAATGTTATATTCCAGTTTAATTTTATCAAAATGGAGACCAATTATGAACTAAGGCCATGCAATCAGACACCAAATTTATGGATCAGTAGATTTTAGGGACAGTGACTCAAACTGTGACATTGGTACAGCTTTTCTTACCTACAAGTCAAGAATTCAGCCTCTGATCATGTTTATGCATTTCCTACCCTGGAGCCGTGCACCTGCATCTGTACAGACTCTTCATGGTTCAGCGAAGGGATAGTGAGATTTGGAAGCAGTAATTTGTCATACAAGCATTCTCTAAATGTTTGTCTAAAAGAACACTAAAATAATTCTTCAGGCCTTTAGCAATGTAGAAACTGAAACTGAGAGAACCCATTGCCCTGCTGCTCTATGTTCACTGTTAAAGCCTCAAACCATTAGCTTCCTCAGTTTCCTTAGTTTTCTAAGAGATGAGAATATTAATGATTCTTATCTAGTCTAAATAAAATACTTCTAATCATTGGCAATGCATTGTTAACTGGAAATTAGAGAAAAATTGCTGTTGGTGGGGGAAGTCGAGGAGGCTGTTCTTGTGCTTCTTTCTTATGAAAGGAAAGAGAATGACAAGAAAGTAGCAGAATTTGGGGAAAGGGCTGAAAAAATGTGCAGGTGATTCAATCAAGGGGAGACCATGGATTAAAAAATATGTTGGGAATCTGCTCCTCTCCTTGAGTTTGAACACATAGTACAGTGAGCCCAGCCGTGGAGAGGTAAAGAAAGCCTTCATTTTCCAGATAAAACCTACCAGCTATGGAAGAAGCAGAAACCTGGACTGCAGTCCGAGGCACTTTTCTGCTGGAGTCATTGGAAGTGGTTTGGTGGGGTTACAGCGTGCACCTGAACTGCTGCAATGTCTGGGCCCAGTCTGCACGTCCAAAGGATCCCCAAACTCTAATTGCTTTAGGGATGGGTCAGCAGTTGACCAGCTGAGGGGATGATCCAAGGAAATGTGGAAAGACACTGAACTCTGAGAGGTAAATCATCTATGACTCATGAATCTGTGGCAGAATATCATTTAGAGATGAAAGTGGAGAAAAGGAGAATATCAGGAAGGGCTGGTAACCCACACTGAGAGCACGAACTTTAATAAAATTGGCCATTAATGCATAATTTTAGAATTTTGCTCAGGATTATTACTCCTCCTGTACACTTTGCATTTCCACCTGGGTAAAACATTTATCATGTTCCCAATTTATGAATGCATTTTACATTAGAAATAGGCAATGTCCTTAAAAAACTAAGGAGAGTTTCAGGTAAGAAGTACAAGGTCTCCAGGCGGTGACCTCTCTAGAATAGCTATTCCAGGCAGATCTCTGCAGGCACCTGTTCCCCCCCTGTACTTATCAACCTGTAAAACAGCAATCTCAGCCCAGTACCTGGAGGCAGGAACACTGGTACAAACTCTTCTTCTGAATAGAAGTGACTTCACTATGCCATTACTTTTGTTTATAGACAGCTCAAGGCTCACATGAATATTGTTTGTTGGGTGTTTATAGCTGAGGTTTAGTACGTGGCTAAATATAGTCTAATAGTTCCTTCATCCCCACTCTGCGTCATGACATGACAAGGCTTTTGAAGAGTAAGTAGGCCATCCAAAACAAAAGCAGAAAATTAAATTCAGCATCCTTAATGTGTGGTGTTTTCCAAAGCTTCTGTTACTTTCATGACATCTCGCCAGAGCTATTTATGTCTGCAGGGAGTTAGGAAAAAGAACACATATTGTACAGAGAGCAGAGTGTTAAATTTATGCAAAGTGAAGAAGAGTGCTATCTCAAAAAATATTTATTTCATAGTTTTAGCCTCGAGATTTGTGCTTTGTTACGTCTTTAAGAAGAGCAGTGCTGTATTAGCGTCAGGTTTAAAATTCTTATAAATATTAAGACCAGGTTACATCTGGAACATTTACATAAAGCAGCACATCAAGCTTATCATTTTGTGTAGAACGAAAGGAAACACCTTTACTGCACCACTGACTATTCTTCAGCCAGACTTGAAAACTAGAAACAAAAAATAGCTTAAAGGGAAGAGAGATGTTGAAAGGAAGCAGAAAGATGCTGCACTAGCTCTTTTAGTGTTTTCCTTGCTTTTGCATGAAATATAATTCCTTTGTAAGGGACTTGAATAGTTACAGCAAAATTGTGATAGTTCAGAGTGCAAAGGAAAATTGGCTGGATCTGCAGCAATGAGTTGTCGGTGTGCAAGCAGCTCCTGGCTCCTCTTGCATTTAAAATACTCCGTCGCAAAGGAACTTTCGCAAAAATGTTTAAGGACGTCATACAAAGAATTTCCATGTTAAAAAAATTATGTGTTAAAAACCAATCTTTTCTGCAAGGGTATCTAATTGCAATGCATATATCATTTTAGCAGTGGTGTGGTTTGGTCTTAAGTAGCAACTCTCTGCTCTTCAGGAAGGTGTTTTTAAAGGGATCTCACAGCAACAGGCTGGCCTGAAGTGAAATACTCTCCCCCAGTCCTCCCGCAGCCGTATGGATGCCAATATCGTGAACTGATTACTAAAAGTGAGAGCTGGTAGGTGTCAGAGCAGAACAATTTTATTTTTATAGCCCTGATCATATGCATGTAGGCATAATTTAACAAGGAGCAGCCAAAACAATTTCAAAACTATTAGTTGTCTAAAGTTCAGAGGGTGGGGTGTATTTTTTTTTATTATTTTCAGGAGTTTTCATTCTCTCATATGTTCCTTTGTACAGCTTACATTAATGTCAGATAAATGTTTCGTGCATATTTCCACTAGTTTCATAAACAGAGGCAGAAGTCTATGTTGAAATCAGTTTTCACTATAACTTATTATGAGACACTGAAGGTTGGATCCTGCCTCTACAGGGGTCACTCATGTGCAGGAATCTTCACCAAAAAGATGCCAGGATGTAGCCTCTACCCGTAGAGGATGTTTCAAAATATTAAACATGAATGAATTTGCATTTCCACTTGACTCAGACCTACTCCAGTTCTTCCTCTGATAGTTACTTTTCTCTTGAAAGTAATTATATTGTAGCAGAAATAAGATCTTCCCTCCTGTGTCTCACTCTCTTAATGAAATAAAAATCGTAGACCCTATGTGTGCCTTTTCCAACAGACAGTTCTCTATATTTTGTTCTTCAAATCCAAGATGAGGGTCCCACAGCTTTCTTGGCAGTCTGGGCAGGTGCTTGGCTGAAAAATAACCACCAGCACAAATTTTAACACTTTCCTTATGATTCAGTCTACTTGGAAACTCCCCGAATTTTCAAGCGCGACCTCTAAAGCAGTTGTCACTTCACTTTTATACATGTACAAAGACTGTGAGATGCCCACTTGTCACACAGTACTGCTGGGATTTAGCTCGTTGGACTGCTCTCTCTCCTTTTTTTATTTTGGATTGGTAAAGACTGGGACTTGGAGGAGGGAGGTTCTTTGACTTCATCCATTTTATTTTGTATACTATGAAAGAGGAATGTAACTCATTTATTTTCTCCTCATCCCTGGGCTGAGGATGTAACTCAGGAGTGCTCTCAAGTTCATGAGCTGACAGTGGACTTTTCCGGCTATTCCTCGGCCCTGTAACCTTTCTATCTTGACATTGCTTAGCCCTAGAGAGCAGAATAATGCTTCATTCTTTTACAGCTCATGGTATTTGCCAAGTTTAAATGTGGAACTACACTTTCCTGAGAGTAAACAGAAGGCATGAGAAATTTTTTCCCATCTAGTGTGTTTTGAGTGTTGTTCTTTCTGTTCACTGTGAGACCCAGTTACCTCTTGCACTTGAAACCATTTCAGCTCCTCAATCTTAATTTTTTTAAGCGATATATATTCCTTCTCAATTATTTTGTTTTTCTGCATATAAATGTAGAACCTCCATTTTTTTTTTAAAGGAGAAGAGAATTAAAGGAGAAGAGATAATCCATTTAGGCTTTGTTTTAAGAGTTTCAGAAACTCAGAAAAGGGATAATGCCCTCCTCCTGTTTTGCCGTGGTACCTTTTTAAAAGCAAAACCTTTAAGCAAAAGATCAGCAGCACTCCTAATGCAGATGCAGACCTTTAGGAAGCACATCAATGTAAGCCACTGCTCTCAGGGCTTGTAGATTTGAACCCTGTCAGAGTTTATCTGCTGCCAGCTTCAAACTGTGGTTTGACATTTCTGGTCAAGAGGGGTGCCCTTGTGAGCCCCGAGAGGGGATGAATCTGAAAAGACCGAGAGGAGCATATTGTCTCCCTACAGCAGTACACTGCCAGCTTCCACTGCAGAGGTACCTGTTACCAGCAAGACATCGCTTTGAGGGAGACCATCACAGCATGATCTTTCTTGTGCCTGCAGAAGAGAGCCGTCAAAGCACAGCAAGAAGGAGAGAGATGGCAGGAAGCATCAAAGGGGAACTGCTAGAGACTGAATAGGAATGAAGATAAAAGCTGCAGCCAGCGTAACTCCCTTCCCAAAGGGAGGGAGCAGAAGTGCAATGTGAGAAGGAGTGGTCACCGGAGACCTCAGGGCCAAGTCATTCCTCCTGTAACGCAGCTGTTACAATAGGCTGGGAATTCAAGTGAGAAAATCGTGAGAAAATTGCTGTGGTGCACAAAAGATGCTTGTAAAACACTGCACTCCTGTGTCTCAGGGCTGCTGGGGACTGAAATACTACACTGCATTTTTTCCTGATTTAACAGATGAGCTGTGGACCTCAAACCCTTTAGCACTGCAAAATCCACACCTGCTTTCATGCATAACAGGATGATGACTGTGTACAAAGCCCAGCCATCAGGCCAGGCACATGGACCTGAAAAGGACGAGGAGACTGCTGGCAGCCCTAATCAAGTGTTTGTCACTACAAAGATCAATTGCCCTCACTGTCTGGAGAGGAAATATAAGGACCATTTCTCACAGGTATAAAAAGGCAACCATTTGTCTTCCTGTGGTTTAGGTATCCATGAGAAAGTAATTCCCGGGAGTGACTTCTTTACTGTTTTCAGTTCATACTAAGTGAAAGACTGAATGATCAAATCTAACTATTAAACCAGTCAAGAACTCCCACCCCACTTAGATCAGCCTCCAAGACACACATCCCTCTGACAAGGATAGAACTTCACTGGGATCATGCAGATGATCAAGGCCCAAGACCAAGGGGCTTTACATTGATAAATGTCCTAAACATTCTCAGCTTCAGAAACTGAGACACAGTCTCTGGTCCATTGTGCCTAAAGAGCAAGTCTCAGAAGATTTTCAGTTTATAAGTGCCACACCATAGATGACCACCCCTTTAGAGTCCTGAGCCTAGCAGGAATTTGAGCAAAGATCAGAAAACACATGTCTTTTGACCCTCAGCTAGAGCTTTGATTTCAGAAAACTCACAAAGAGAATTTGCTATCGATATTGGTGAGAAGCTCTCAAATTTGCTATGGCAATTCTACTAGGCAGACTGAAGAGACTGCCTGCAGGGTTATAAACCGTAATATAGATATAAATAACTCCCAGGAAAATAGATTAAAGGAGAGAGCTCAGTATGAGCACTTCAGAATCAGAAGGAACCAAGGAGTCACTGAGACGTTAGAATAAGAAGCAAATAGGAATGTTTGGAAAATTTAGGGAATAGCTAGAATTCCACGGATTTGTCAGAAAATGGGTCAAAATTCACTCAGATAAGAAACTGGACATGCCCCAAGGTGGAAGAAAGAGAAGCACATAGCTATGCTACTTTCACTTAAGCAGCCCTAATAAAGAGATGCTGCTGTCACAACAAAGTGCAGAAGGTCTCCTGTTGAAAACCTGTGTGCACTAATTTGGCAAAAGGATACTGCATATTTATTGAACGTGTTGCAAAAAGGAGTCACTTGGGCTGGTGCTCGAGGGCTTGGGACTCTCCTTTGCCCTGAAGTTACAGAGTATTAAACAGGAGCTGGCCCTGTTTACAAACATGCCTGTGAGCCCAGCTGTGGTGTTGGTGTGGACACACACACTCAGTCTGAGGCTGAACTTGCCGTTGTCATGTTCTGTGGCTTAAACCTCTAAAGACCTACTGCAGCTTTGCCATCATGATGTAATTTACTGATCATGGGATTCCTGAGATAATACTCAAACTCAGAACTTACTAATTTATTAAAAGCTTAAGCACTTGCTTTATTTGAAGAGCATTGTGTTATTATGATTGTAGACAGACAATGGAATATATCAGATTTCATCCTGTATCAAGAGATTTGTATTCCATACAAAGAATAAACTCTTGGGACACCTTATGCAGCATTTACCTCATACAAATTTGGTGCTCTTCATCAGTAAAAATAAAAATTTATTCGTGACTTCAGTGAATTCAGGATGAGCTGGTTGTCTTAGCTTAGACTCTGACTCAAGACCGCAAACCTTCTGTGAAATCACAACCACAAATGCTAATATTTAAATATACTTTTAAACTCTATTATAATCAGTGAAATTTAAGTACATTTTTAGTGTAAGCACACACTTAGGTGCCTTGAATAAGGGCAAATTTCTCTCCTCTTTTTATGAAGGAATTCGGCTTAACTCAGGACAGTAGTGGTATTTCCTCGTCCCAGTTGTCATTTTGACACCCTTTTTAAAGTAAATCTGCAGAATTGCATCATCTGCTGTCGCAACATCTGCCAAACCTCTGCAGATTATAAACTAGTGTTTTAAAGTAAATCAGGACCACTTCTGGCCTATGAGCTCTGGTAGTTAAGCAGGTAAGGCAGCCCTTTTAGCTGTACCCTAAGAAGGCATCTACCTCAGGAAAAACAGTGTGAGCATGGGAGGTCATGGTGAGGCTGAGAGTAACCACCTCCAGCAGTACAATCTCTGCCTCAGACCTCTTGCAGTACCATTTTTCTGGTCTCTGTCTTGAACTAGAACTGTGAGTTTTACACTTTTGCATTTAATAAGCCTGAATATTAAATCAAAATGCACAGTCATTTTTAAAAGAAACTTCAGGTCCTGTTATCTCTCATCAATCTTTTCCAACTGTCTTTTTACTGAGAGCTCTCTGCTCTTATGTGCAAAAGTCAGACATAGAAAAAGGTGGATGAAAAACTGCCTCCCAAGTGCTTTTATGGCTTTGAAATTGTAGTTTATTTTTCCACCTCATTCTCCCACTTTGTGATAATCATTATTATCTCTTTTTCCTACATTTTTCTAACAGAATGACACCATTAATAGCTGAGCAAGTTTTCTGTTACCTATTATTCCTCTGCACTTTTTAGGCAACAACGTTCATTTAAAAATTCAAAGTGGCAACCTCCATCTGCGGCTCTGTGGGGCTCAGGGATATAAACATGGACATCCCACTTTGCTTTTCATGTTTAAGCATAATAAAATTCAGCTTATTTAGGTCATTGCACACTCTTTTCTTTTCCTTAGTTTTCATTTATTTGGGGAGGGATACAATGGCAAAACAAAACTGTTTGCCACAGACTTCAGTCTTTCATGTCATATTGCACATGAATTACCGGGTGAGCATCAAGGTTTTTCTGAGGTTAGCTGTCACCCTCATAGTTGAACATCCTCTGTAGGATCCAGAAATCTGGTAAGGGTTAATCTAGGTCAATCTACCCATCACGAGAAAAGCTGTGGTCTTATCATAGGTTAAAATAGCAGTGATAAACAAAAAGAAACAAACAGCAATACAGACTTTTGTTTGCTTTGGCAGGATTCTCTGTGAGAGTTTTGTCATCATCTGTTCCTGCTAGTTAAAAAGCAAATGTCCTTGTCCATACAGCTTTCTTAACAGGTGTTAATAAGCTGTAATGAGATTATCTTTATTTATTAGTTTATGTATAACAGTGTGTCCCACCTATGCCAGCTTCGTGACCAGGAAGAAAGCTGAAGGTTATAGAGGAGAATTTATTTACTTTGTAATAAGCACAAGTCAGCTGGAGCGTTTGGGGGAATTGCCATGAGAGAGCAAAGTCAAACACATCAGTTTGCATTTTGCTCGGAGAGAGACTCCAATGATCTTTGCCCTCCCTGTAACATCTCACAGCCCCAGTGCGGCTCCTGGAGCCCACGGAGCTCCCTCCTGCTCAGTCAATAGACTGCTGTGCCCAAGGTGCATTGAAAAATCCTAGGAGTACACAACAAAGGCAAGAACTTTCTCTAGAGGAAAAGTCCCAGCACACGGGATGTCATGTCAAGGAAAGAAGGTGCAGGAAGAAGCAACACTCTGCCAGCTGGGTCAGTATGGCTGTAGGGAGGAAGGCCCTGAACACCTGTACCGGGACAGATTTGAAGAGGTGGGTGATGTGGTCTCCCCAGACTGTTCATCTGGCGAAGCAGCTGCTCACCAGCCCCTGAGCCTGCACGGCACAGAGCTTTATCCAAGGTGTTCAAGTTCAAAAGCTTCACAGCAAGATGTGGTTTCCTGTGCTTCCTCCCCATCTTACCTTTATTGAGATATTGCTTCTCATAAATAAACTGCTGTATTTCTGCACTATCTTTATACTGACAAGGATTTTTGTATTGATATATGTTGGAGATGGTCTTTAAAGTAGTAATAAAAAGTCTTGGCAACAGTGATTCAGAAGCAACTGGATCTGCCTTGGCACACCTCTAGTTTAAAAGATACCTCACTGCAATTAATTAGCTGGAATCTGAGAGCTTCCAGAAGGAAAGTTTTATGAGTTACCTCTGGGAAGGTATCATTCAAGCCAAATCGCTGTTAACTGACATATTCACTCTTGAATTCTTTCAACTCAGCATCCACCCAGACTGTTTTCTCTCTTCCGAGAAGTGCCTGTGGAAAGTTATGCACTTTTATCCACTTCTTTCTGATTCTCCTAATTTTATGGGGTTTTTTCTCTGAAAAAGAGAGGAAAAAGTACACTTTTTGTTAATGTCATCGCTCTTGACATCGAAGTTTTCACTCTGCCTGCAGAACAGATGGAGAGCTACAATGCCAGCAGGGCAAACTTTCCTCAGCATACAGTGCACCTTCTTTCCCTCACTGAAGCCGGGGGAAAGAGTGTCCTGAATACCAGATGCATAAATGGATGTGCTGGCATCACAAGCATTTCCCCACTGCCCCTCCTCAGTGGGAAACTGTGCCCACACAATTACCGACACACGAGAGTCCTTCCCTCAGTAATATCAGCAGTAGAGGACGCTCCAGTCATTAGGGCTGGTGCTGACTTTGAGCTAACACCTCTGCCAGGAAGGTTGTCTTGGGCAGCAACATCTGCAGCCGTCCTTTGATACTTCTGATTTGTAGGAAACTTGGGGCTGGTTTGAGAAGATGAGTTGGGCTCCATGCCTGTTAATCCATCTCCTGCCCACCTGGAAAGAGGTGAATGTCCTAGGAGCTCCTCTTTGCCTTAGGACAGCTCTGCAAGGACCCTGTGTGAAGGCAGGTGAAGAACACCCGCTGTGGTTTAACTCCAGCTGGCAATGGAGCCCTACACAGCCACTCACTCTCTCCTCTGGGTGGGACAGGGAAAGAATTAGAAGAATAAAAGCGAGAAAACTCATGGGTTAAAACCAGTAGGCAAAATAAAATCCATGCACGCAAGCAAAGCAGCACAAGGAATTCATTCGTCACTTCCCATGGGCAGGCAGGTGTTCAGCCCCAAATGGGACTTAGGAAGACAAACACCATCCCTATGAACATCCTCCCCTCCTTCTTCCCCCAGCTTTATATGCTGAACATGGAGCCATGCGGTCTTCTGTGTCCCTTGGGTCAGCTGGGATCAGCTCTCCCAGCTGTGTCCCCTTGCCACTCCTTGTGCAACCCCAGCCCCCTCGCTGGTGGAGTGGAGTGAGGAGCAGAAAAATCCCCAACTCTTCTCAGCAATGATGTAAACACCCCTCTGATATCAACTGTTTTCATCACAAATCCAAAACACAGCCAATACCAGCTACCATGAAGAAAATGGTCTCTCTCTATCCCAGCCAAAACCAGCACAACACCACTGCTGGAAGGGTGGCAACCAGGTCCTCTTCTGCAGGAAGAGTCATTCCTCCACGGGACACTTATATTTAGAGAATTGGAGGGGAAGCTGAGAGAGCCTTTTCTTTTTTATTCTGCTGTTGCTTCTGTGATTTGTTGCAACAAGCACAAGCTGAACCATCATGGCCTGAATAGTAGTTCCATATTTTTCTCCTGACCCAGGAAAGCAAAGGCTTGTGTTATTTATGTGAAAGTTTAACATTTCCTTTATCCTTCAAGGATCATTCAGGGTTCTTTAAGTTCAAGCCATGTGAGCCACAGTTGCCGAGAAATTCGTCTCTTGATAAATAGTTGTCCTCAACAGAATGATTAATCACAGTATTGGTATTGTCACTGGTTCTTTTTCATGTTGTACACTTGCAATTGTGTTACCATTTTGCTTTGGGTATAGGATGGCTCTTTATCAAACCACATTTTTTCCTCTAAACCCAGGGAATACAAGATATCGTTGCATCATAAAATTTTTAATATACCCTGTTTGAAAGCAGACTGATTTCCTGTCTGACTTGCTCATCTATTACCTAGAGAGGATGAAAGTGAAGTTCTTTCTTGTTATGTAACCTTACCCTGATCTGATTATTATGCATGGAATCACACTGCAAACTCTTCAGTGTGAAAAAAACTTGGAAAACTGTTATAGTAAACAAGGAGAAACTAAACCCGTGGATTGGATTCCATCAGGAAATCTTAACTCTAAAATCCACAACACGTGGTCTGAAATGTCACACAATTAATTAGCATTTAATTTATGCAGGAACTCATTATGGGTGTGAGTGGAGATGAGCAAACTGAACAGAATTAAGCAATTCCCTTGGTTATAGACTGTATTATCAAAGAGCTCTGGACATGAACCACAGCTCCAGAACTAAGCTGGGTTTTAAATTTCCCCAAGCAACACAGAAATGACATTTTTTACTTTTATTTTTAGTCTTTTACCTTGAGTAACTGGAAAACTCTGAAGGGTCAACAGGGAAAGAAAACATTTTCAAGCTGAAAACTAAAGATTTAATATCAAGAAAGACCTCATTTTCCCATACCCTAGTCAGCATGCAGCCATTTATTTACCCCAGGGTTAATGAGTAAAAGCATTACTAGATGAGAGCTGGTGCAGCTCATGGTTTCTTTGCACCAGAACAGAGAGGAACAGAGGAGAAAGGATGAGCATGTCCTAAATTCTGCAAAAGCAGGTGTTGACTCTTCTCAGCTTGGCTCTGGTTCCTTGTCATTTGTCCCTAGGGGGAAGAAAAAGAACAGGAAAGGGAATAACTTACACTTCTCAGGGCAGTGTATAAATCTCCTGGATACAATTATTTTGAAGGAGTGATGCCTCAAACCAGGGCACACTTCAAGTTTGATTTTAAAGTATGGAAATGTAATCAAGTGTAATCACCCCACTCTGTTACAGGTCTGTAAATGCACTCAGAAGATCTGTCTGAAGAGGAGGGTCTCTGCGCTGGTCTATAAAAAGAATGGGAGGCTTGATTCAGCTTCCTTTTAAGTCACAAAGAAACATTTCATTCACAAAATGAGGCTGGTCTTGGAACACACATTGATGAAACCAGGTTAAAGTATCTCCCAGATGGTTTCATTCTAGAGGTATTGATTCCATTTTCATTTTTTGATGCCTGCAGCTTAGTCGCCCACTACAGATAACTACATGTAGATGCCTGAAATTTGAGTTAGGGCCTGCCTCTGAGTTGATAACAGTTGTTATCCACACCTAATGGGATAAACTAAAGCATTATAGCCATAAACCATCTACTAACTGATAACAGGAGCACCTGCACCTGCAAAGAATGAGAACAGCAGTTAGGGCATGAAGCAAAAATCAAATATTTCCAGCAAGATGTTTATCTTCATTACAAACTATGATTTTTGGTTTGTTTCTTTGTGTGCTTCTTACTTTGTTCAGGAATATGATACTGAAATTGTAGCATCAAGTGATTGACTTGAGAAATTATATTTTGATTATTTTTTAAATTTTGCGGAAAGGATATTTCCAATTTGAATGTTTGTTTCCTGGTAAAAATCAGTTAAATTTTGGATTTTTATTGTGGACTTTGAAAGGTAAACCTTCCTCCACATATCAGTAACCATACACCTGTCTTTGAATATATTGTGCCAAATATTATGATTATAAGGATTTTACAAACATCACCAAAACAAGTGTGCCAAATCTGGATAATTAAAAAAACAAGATAAAACTGAAAGAAACCCAAAACCCTAACTGGGTTAAAAAAGAGAGATGAAAATGACTACATGGTCCGAGCATAAGAGTATTTCTAGTTCTTCCTTGGATAAAATTGATTTCCAAAGATTACTTCTTCACCCTAGGAAGAACAGAGGCACAGGGAATGGCGGTTGCAGTCTGGTCATCACACGTTATCTCTGCTGCTCCTTCCTTCTCACTCTCTTCCCCCTCTTCAGATAAAAAAACTTCCAATTCAGAAACCTACAGTCCAGGCACCATTAAAATTCGAAGTTTCTATCCAATAATTTTTCAACAAGAATATTATTTTTTATAAAGAATTGGTGATTTTAGAAACTTGAGCCACATTTGGGTTTACTGCTTGTATTGGCTCTGCCAACATCTATTCAGGAATAATCAATTAGCAACAAAGCAATACTGTTCCAATGTTTTTTTAACATATTTTTTAATGTGCTGTAATCAATTATTGTTTTGCTTTCTTAATGTTTTATAATCAACAAAACAAAAATGCAGATTAGTGGCAACACTTATATTTCCCACAAAATTCATATGGAATCATCAATAGGATGGAAACCTCTGAAAAAATCACCTGGTGGACTGTAGATTACATCACAATTATTGACAATGACTTCCCAGGCAGTTTGTTTTTCCACTAGAAGTTTGGTTTCTTACCCACAGTTTTTATATTGCTGGGAGCTGAATGTAAAGAGAAAGGAACAGATCACTGTGCTGTATAAACTACATTAAGATTTTCCAGTTGTGCTCTTTATTTCTTTTCTCTGACATTTTCTGTCTGTCTTATTGAACTAGAGCTGGGTGACACCTTCTCACTGGAGCATAAAGTGGTGCAAAAGTACCCCTAAGTCTATTCTAGGAACAAGGAGAAGGATTCGTCTGTGAGTGGAAGCTTTGAAGACCCTTTTGGAGTCTGAAAGAATAACAAAATCTTGGTAAGCCTTAAGGGAAGCTGATGAACATCTTGAAAAGAGCACTGACTTAATCTTTTAGCTTGGTACCTTCGTATTTGGGAAAAGTTCCAAAGGTGAATTTTGGGATTTTTTGATATGTCTGCATCACTAGGTTGAGACTTGAGGAAGGAAGGTCCCATTCTCAGTCTGTCATAGAATTCCTGTGTGATTTAGGATTATCCCTTCAGTCTCTGTGTCCCAGACCCCTAGCCATAAAACAGAAATACTGTTATTTTGTTATTGTGTAATTTTGTTGTCAATGTCATGAGATCAGGACTAGCTTGTACTGAAGTTTCTACAGCTCATAGCAGACCAAATACACAGCACCTTCATGTCCACATAGCCTTGGTCTTTCCCGTGATGTTTATAAGTAGCTGGTAAACATAGAGAGGAAGGAGACTTGACACCTCTTGTAAACTGAAATTCTGGATTCAGATGTTGAGCTGAGCCCCTGGAGCCAAAGCCTTTAGCATGCTTTCAGGTCTGCTCTGCACTTTCTGTCTTTTTAATTCGAACTCTCTAATCCAAGCATTGACTGATACAAAGATACGTAGAATCTAAGGACATCTGGTTAACAAGTATCAGCATCAGAGACAAAGATAACAGACAAAGATAAGAGGCAGGAAAAATAATAAATTAAACACCTAGATACACAAGCCCTCAGGAAAACAAGATAATAGACACCAGCAAAAGCCTAAGCCATCAGGTCATTAGCTGAGGGGATACTGAGCAAATGACTAAAGCCTTTAGAGGGCTCAACCAGAATTTTGTAGCTGATCAAGAAGGGAAGAAGTCAGTTTCCCACATGCACGACAGGAAAAAGCAAACTGATTATGGGATATTTGAGGAGACTTGTAGGGCTGTGTAAAACGCTTTGAGAGAATCTTGAGGACACATGAAAATTATTATGGGATATTTAGAGGAAGGGCTAAATGTGAGAAAGGGAGGGACCAAGGTGGATTAGGGTGGAACAAGTATGGCAAATTGAGAACTGCAGTCTGTGCTTTCTTTTCATTAAGACCTATTCCCATTTTCATACAATCATAGAATAGTTTGGGTTGGAAGACATCTGTAAAGATCAACTAGTCCAACCTTCCTGCCACAGACAGGCACACTCTCCATTAGAGCAGGTTGCTAAAACCCCTGTTAAACCCGTCCTTGAATGCTTCTAGGGATACATCTCTTGGCAACCTGATCTAGTGTTTTACCAGCCTCATTGTAGAGATTTCTTCTTATAACTAGTCTGAGTCTGCCCTTTTTTAGTTTACAGCCTTTACCCCTTGCTCTATCACAACAGGCCCTGCTAAAAACTCTGCCCCATCTTTTTTATAAACCCCCTTTAGGCATTGGAAGGTGCAAGAAGATATTCCCAGAGACCTCAGGCAGTCCCCCAGTGAGAGGTGTTCCGTCATTCTGATCATCCGCATGGTCCTCCTTTTGACCTGCTCCAACAGGTCCGTGTCCTTCTTGGGTGCTGTGGACCCCAGGGCTGGATGCAGCACTGAAGGTGGGGTCTCACCAGAGCAGAGCAGAGGGCCAGAATCCTCCCTCACCTGCTGTTCATGGGGTTTTGGATGCAGCCCAGGACACGAGGGGTTTCTGGGCTGTGAGTGCACATTGTCATCTCATGTCCAGCCTCTCGTCCATCAGCATCCCCAGTTCCTTCTGGGCAGGGCTGCTCTTCATCTGTTCATCCCCCCAGCCTGGATTGATACTGGGGATTGCCTGGACCCAGGCACAGCACCTTGCACTTTGTCTTGATAAACATTGGACCACTTCTCCAGCTTGTCCAGGTCCCTCTGGATGGCATCCCATCCTTCAGGTGTGTCAACGGCACCTGTCAGCTTGGTGTCATCTGCAAATTTACTGAGGGTGTGACCTCACTTTCTAAAGATTCAAATATGAACTTCAAGCTGGACTGGGCAGCCAACACCTGAAAAGACCCAAGCTTACAGCTGGTGGCTAAATAAGGAGACCGGGGTTTGCACTTAGTTACTAGAGATTTAAAAGTGTGTGTGTCATTAGTGAACCTCAGACTTGGTCATCTGAAATGGAGAAACAGCATAAAACCATCTGTGTTTCTCATGCCTGTGTGAGTGCTGTTGGTTTCTGTGTGGATACTGATAAAAGTCCTGCTCTCTGTGTTGGATATCATCCCTAGCCTCTTGTCTACTCAGTGCAGGTTGACATCTTTGATACCTGCTCATCCTTGTTACTTCCTGGACCTACAACCTACAATGGCAGCAGCCTCACTTATGGATGGCCAAGTCAGAAATCCCTGGATCCCTCAGTCCAGTGGCTGTGGCATTCCGTTCACAAGAGAAATCCAGAGTTCAAACATTGTTGTTACCCTAACAAGAAGTTATACCATTAGCCTTTATCTCAAATGTAGTTTTCAGTAAGGAAGAGCCTGTGTTTGGAAATCTGGATCTGGCCCTGAAGCAGACAGGGCTGTCCCTCAGGGCTTCCTCAGCCAAAACATGGTGACTGTCTGACAGCAGAGACATACAGTACAGTTCTGTATACCACTGAAGGGAGAGGAGTCAGGAGTGAAGAGTCAAAACTCAGCAGGGGCTTGTGGTTTCTCAATGTCAAAAATTATTCTAATTTGCAATAGAATAATTTTTTTCCCCAAGTCATGTCTGTTTTGCCCATGATGGTAATTGCTGAGGGATATCCCTGTCTTTATCTCTACCCAAGACCTTTTCCATCCTATTTTCTTCCTCTGTGCTGTTGAGTAGAGGGAGTGAGAGAGTGCTTGGGTAGGCAGCTGGCAGCTGGCCACAGACAGCCTACCGCAGTTGTGGTGTAAGTATAGTATTATAGAGATCTCTGGCTAGGCAGTAGTGGCTTGAACAAGATTTTGTAACTGTGTGATCTTAGGCACATAATTTCCTGCCCACAGATACATATTTCTGCGTCTAGAAGAGGTCCTGGTAGACCTGAACTACTTTAAGTAGTGTTTGAAGATATGCTGCTGAAAATGGTTACTTAAAAATAGGATACTAAGGATATTAGTTCCTTAACAGCACTGATTTTGGTTCTGGCTCAGAGCAGAATGATGGACACACATGAATAAATGAAGAGGTGTTGGTCTGAACTTTCATGTTTCTGAGAGCAGAATTCAGGCCAGCAGTTAGATCAGGGCCTGTTTTATATGAGTGTCACATGTCCTTGTCCAGCGAAATGAGTTAAACCAAACAAACCTAATTGTGCATGAGTAATTACACCTCAGGAGGACTCAAGGTCACAGATCCTGACATGAGTGAGGTGCTTTTCATAGCTAGTGGAATGGGAGTCGCCTTGAGGTCATCTTGCTGGTTTAGAGGAAGTGCATGATTAGTGATGGTGTTCGGCTATATGTACTGTGTATTTCTTCCTAAATGGATGGAATACTCATGCAGAACTGAAAGGATGGCATGCTCTCAGGAGAATGAGTCCTGCAATGTCTTCTTTTAATAAAAGAGCAGAGAAATAGAAAGCATATTTTCCTAACACCAGGTGTTACAGAAAGTTTGGCACAAAATTTTCTTCCTTGGCACTATGTTTAACACTACAGAACCAGAATTATGTGTTTTGTTAATGGTGCAAACATCATGCTGATCATTTCCAGATTGTTATAGTAATCATCTGAAAGCATTAAAAAAGTTGGGTTTGCCTTTTTATTTCCTTTTTTGTTTTATACTGCTTTCCCCTCCAGCTAATTGCAGTCTCTTTCTTGCCTACACAAACTTTCAGGCTCCAGCTCCTTGCTAAGAATTCTACTTTTTAGATTAGATGTAGCATTCTTTTCTGTGCACAGAAAATGAGCCTTTTTGATTTGAGATGACCTTGTTTCTGTTTCATTAATTTCATGCATGAAATTAGAAGACAATACATGGAGTCGGATGAACCCTGGTCAGGTGCAATACAATAAATCTCACAGACTTTTTCTAGCTACAATTCGACTTTTAGAAGCACATACATCCTCGCAGAGTAAACAGAAAAGTCAAATGACTTACTCTGCTGCAAACATGTTTCATCACCTTGAATTTACTGTTGCACTTCACTCTCTCTGCCTTTTTGAGTCAGTAAAATGTTTATGGCACTTACAGTGTCTACCTTATAGAAAAGCATGAACAAGGGTCTTTGAGATAATTTAAATTCACTAGCATTATAAAATCATTATTATAGAAATAGTCTGAATGATTTCTGCACAGAAAAATTGTTAAGCCTATAAGTGTAATCAAACAAATCCCTGGATGTGAGAATATAGACTGTAGATAGTACACATCTTAATGACAGTAAACAGTGAATCCAAACATTTTGGGCTCACAGGTTTTATACATTTTTAATTCATCTTTCTCTCCCTTTCCTGAAATTCCCCTTACTAGATCTCACATTTGAGTGTTTCCTCAAACAATTTTATCTTATCTCAGTGAGACCAGGTGCTGGAGGATGCTCTCCTCTCCTAGCATCTGTTGCTTTGGAGCAGCAGGGAGTGGTTTGTGGCTTCCTCACAGGGCTTAGCTCCCCAGCCTCTGATTTACAGAGAAACCCCTTCAGGTATGAAGCAATTGACAAAAAAAAAAAAGGAAGTTTTCCAGAAGTCGTGTTTAAAAGCTTTCACTGCAGCTTAATAAAGACAGCAAAACTGGATTTCAGAGCTTTCAGCTTTTTCCCCCCAAGCAATTGACAACCACTCTTTCTAGTGAAAAACTTCTTTTTTAAGTGAAAAAAGTCAAAAAGTTCAGGAGCTGAGTGCAGAGGACTGGCAAACATCTCCAATGGGGAAATAAATTGAAAGTGTCCACATAGTCCATAAGAGAGGAACCTCAGAAAAGAGCAGGAATACCTTCTCCAGCGTTCTTGGGGTAGGTTTCATGCAATGTTCTTTCTGTTGACACTCTTGTCTGAAGCCTAAGACTTTTTTTAAAAAAAAGCCAGAAGACAAGCAGGCAGGCAATCTTTCACTTTCATGGCAGCTTAGAACATTTAAAGTCACAACCATTCCAGTGCAAGCCTCAAAAAATCGGCAATGCTTAACTGCCTCACAGGCCAGAAAACAACAGCCTTAAGGCCTTCTCCACTAGAGGATATTAGTCAGTGTGTTTTTTCCCCTTTCCTCCCTAAGGTAGCAGACTCTTTGTCCAGGATACAGCAAACACCCAAATACTTGGCTGCTGTCGGTAGGCTAAGACTGCCTGAAGGTAGTCGGACTCGAACTGTCTTTTCTTGCAAAGACAACAGCTGTGAGACGTTTTTAAGGATGTCACAACTCCTTCATACTCTGTAAAAAACCACTTTGTAGCGTGGGGTAAGAGAGGGAATTTCCATGGAATCGCTGAGATTGAAAGGGACGTGTAAACATCACATAGTTCAACCTCACCTTTCTTAAACCATGGTCAGCAAAAAGAAGCTTGCTTGAGCCTAGGTCCAGATGTGTTTCAAGTGTCTCCAAGGGTGCAGACTCCAAAACCTCTCTGGGCAACCTGTTCCAGTGTGCGATCACCCTCATCATGAAAAAGGGTTCATTTTCTTATATTTAAATGGTGCTTACTGCATTTCATTTCAGTTTGTGCCCATTGCCTCTTGCCTCGTCACTGGGCAGTACTGAAAAGGGTCTGGGTTGCACATATTTATACACTAGGATAAGATCCCCCCGAGCCTTCTTTCCCAGACTCTCCTTGTATGTCACATGTCCAGCAACTATCTTGACGGACATTCTCTGGACTTGCTCCAGTATTTCCATACCTCTCCTCTACTGGGCAGCCTAGCATTGGACACAGCATTCCTGACGGGCTGAGTAAAGGGGAAGAGTCACCTACCCTGCCTTGCTTGGACTTGCAGCACTTCATGTTTCCCTTTGTTGTATTTGATCACGTTCCTGGCTGTATCTTCAGCCTCACTGGATCCATCTGAAGGCAGTACAACTCTCTGGACTATCAGTCTCTCTTCCCAGATCTTTCTCATCTCCAAACTTGCTAAGGCTACATTCTATCCCATCATCCAGGTAATTAATAAAGATGTTACTGGCCTCTGTACCAATCCTTCAGGCTACTTCAGTAGTGACTGGCCTCCAACTTGCTTTTGTGCCACTGGCCACAGCACTTTGCATACCGCAGTTCAGCCAGTTTTCAGTCCACTTCCCTGTCTATTTATTTACTCCTTACTTGACCAGTTTGTCTCTGAGGGCTTTACAAAAGACAGCATTGAAAGCTTTGCTAAAGTCAAGGTAAACTATATCCACTGCTCTCCCCTCATCTACTGAACCAGCCATCTCATTATAGAAAGCTATTAGCTTGATTATACATGACTTCCCCTTCAAAATCCCATGCTGACTACTCACAATCACAATGTGCTTTGTATGTTTGGATATAATTATCAGGAGAATTTTCTCCATCACCTTCGCAAGGATTGCTTTAGTAGGACTTGTAGAAGTAGGACAGGGGGTAATGGTTTTAAACTAAAAGAGGGTACATTCAAACTACATATAAAGGAGGATTTTTTTTACAGCAAGGGTGGTGAAACACCGGAACAGGTTTCCCAGAGAGGTGGTAGATGCCTGTGCCGGTTTGGCCAAATCTAGTAATATAGCCCCTGAGAGAAAACCNAAGTCCCAGGAAACAAAATTCAGCTCTCCGTCTCACGCCAAGAGGGAAAAAAAACCAGCTGGCTGAAGAAAAAGCAAGCAGGGTGCTCCCTTCGTGCCTTCCGCAGTCAGAAAAACACTGAGGAGTCTGTGATCTCTGTGTCCTTGAGAAGCTGCTTTGGAAAGTTTATCTGGGTTTTTTTTTTCAAGCTCAGTTTAAAGGCACAGAAAAGGCACAATACTACTTTTTGGGCATAGAGCATGATAGGGGATACACATGATAGAGTCACCCCAAGACAATGCCCCATCCTTGGAAACAGTCAAGGTCAGGTTGGACTGGGCTCTGAGAAAACTGCTGGTGTTGAAGATGTCATTTGTTGCAGAGGGTTGGATTAGATGAACTTTACAAGTGTCTTCCAACCCAAATCATTCTATGAGTCTATGACTGAGGTAAGGCTTCTCAGCCTTTAGTTACCTGGGTCATCCTTCTTGAAGACAGGGGTAACATTTGCTTTCTTCCAGTCCTCAGAAACATCCCCTGATCACCATCACCTCTCAAAGATGATTGAAGGTGGACTCACAGTGCAGTCTCCTGGTCCCTCAGCACTCACAGGTGCATCCTATAAGGTTCCAGGTACTTGTGTATGTCTAAAGAGCCAAACCTGCTCCTCCTGTAATGAAGGTAGGTCTTCCTTTCCCCAGGCATTCCCTCTAGTCTCAGAGGCCTGGAATTCCTGAAAGACTATCTTACCAGTACAAACCTAGATGAAGAAGGTAATGAATACTTTTCCGTATTCTGTTTCACTGGATCTCTCTCCCATTCAGCAGCAGTTCCATATTTCCATTATCACTGCTGGTGATACACCTGGAGAAGCCCTTCTTGCTGCTGTGTATGTTCCACACTAATATTCAGCTCCAAGTGGGTGTTGGCTCTCCTAGCTAGTATAGAGCTAGAGTATTCATTTCTTGCAGGTGCTTGGATGGCCCATCCACCTGTAAAAGACAGTGTGCCAGATGATGTTTTTCCACTCCCAGACAAGAGGTTACACATGCTCGTTAAGACTCATCAGAAGCTGAGCGGTACTGTCTCAAAGAGACAGGATACAGACAGTATTCTATCAGTTGTGTCTGGCCTTAATGTGAGGCAGCACTGCCAGGCAAAGCAAAATGCAGGGAGACTGGAGCTGGGAGCCATGGTGTTCCACAGAGCTCCTTTTCAACATGCTTCAGATCTCAGCCCAGATTTCCAAATCTCCCTGCACACTGTCTTCACCACTCGTGGTCCACACTGCTGATCTAATTGTGGTTCACAGCTTCTAGTGAAGTAGTTGACACACCATGACAACCGCTCTGAGTCCAGTTCTCTGACTGCTCCTCACACCATGAAGCACAACCTTTAGACCCTAGAGAAACTGCCTGCGTGGAAACATTTGGAACGGCAGCATTTTCATGGAAGAATGGAGGAGTGGGGTAATGGACAAAGCTCTGAGAAGCTTCACTGCTGTAGGTTTTCATTTTGTGTCCTGTACAGTGAGCCATTTTCAGTGGTTCATTTTATGCTTAATAATCAGTCATATTAAAGTATTATTTCCTCATCTGCTCATGTTTGTATTGTGTTTCATATACTGTTCATGGCTGTACTTAACATTAGCAAGCAGGACTCTTCACTCAAAACTGGAAATACCTAAATGAACAGTCTGTCACAGTACACCCAGGACCCTGGTACCTCAACTGTGGTGTGTAATTTGGATTAGTGCAAAGAGAGAGAAAGGGTGTCTGGTGCTTTGTAGCATGAAATACTGGTCATAATTAAAGAATAATTTAATTTAAATTTACAGAGAGGCCATGCAGGAGCAAGCTGGGAAATGTTCAGTTAATCAGCCATTGTTGTGAGACACTCAGTGGTGTAGCAACCTCACCATTACCCCTCAGCAGGTCTGAATCAACACATTAAGTGAAACAAAGAAAAAACTGAAAGGACAGAAAAAAATGGTGGTAGGAGAACTGTGGTGTGGGATGTAGTAGCTGATGAAGGATGATGATGGTGAAGCAAGGGGAAACAGATGCTCAATTTTTTGGGTTTCATCACATTATGATCAAATAGAAACACACGGAGCTGGGCCTATTAAGGAATGAGAACTGGTAAAATTGTGAATAAAACATGGTATGGAAGGATGATTTGCGAGGGAATAATTCTGTTAGATCTGTGTCAGTTGGAAAGGCAAAATAGATCAGTTTTCTTTTCTTGTTGCAGTGGGTTTCGTATTAATTAAAAAAGGGGAGGGGAAAAAAAAGAAAACTCAGCTGACTAACAAAGCAAATGGTCTGGACAAAGGAAGCTGACAAAGATACTTCTATCAAAAACCTCCTATTAGACTTAAAGGACATCACAATCCAGCTCCACAGGAAAAAGGAAAATGAAATTCACCTAGAGAATTAGAGAAAGAACATGAAATTCCATGCTACTTATTGCACAAAACCTTTTGGCATTTTACAACCTTCTCAGGAATTAACCAGTCAGTACTTTTTTGTAAGGTGATTTCATTTGATTTCATTGTGGAAAAGTAGATCTAATACCAGGAAGTTTCCAAAGGCTTTTAGAGAGGAAGTACATAGTCTAGCTTCTGTGAAGAAGTCAGAGATTATGTTGTGGATACAGTTCCTGTCTTTGAGCATTTGCCTGATTTTTTTTTTTTAAATTGTCTCTATTTCAATTTCTTGTAAATCTTTGTTTATGCCTCATGCATATGTAATTATTTCTTTATGCCTTATACACAGCTGTCTTACTTTTCAAAGCTGTTATTATACTGTATGCTTTGGCCAGCTGATACTTCATGGCAGTATGAATGGATTCTAAGGACTGACCTGCTTACAAAGGCGAGAGCAGCACCATGTAGTGCCAGGGAAGAGCTCAGATGTTGGGGAACAGCTGGAGATAGATAACACTTAAATCTCTGCTCCAAAAGCAGATGGTTCTTCACATCTCAGTTAGCAGTAAATCCATTGGACTAACAGCTCCTAGCTTAACTTTTGCCTTCAACTTTTTCATCCAAACTGAACAGTCCAAACATCTGTCTGTCACATCAGCACCCTGAACTGGAAGATGAGAGCAGGACGATGATCAGAAGTTCTTATGCTGTGCATGACTGAAGTAACAAAACTGGATAAGCAAAAAGGCTGAGGTTCATCCTCAGGTTTGATCAGTGGAGCTGACTGTTCACCTTTTGAAGCATATAGATATAAAGTAGGTATGTATGCTAGTAAGAAATTGATCGTACTGGTTACAAAGGTACTAAATCAGATGAACATATCAATCTTTTATTTGATTAATACTATTGAAAATAGCTTAATTTTATACAAAATTGCCATTAAATTATCAAAAGCTTTCTAGGAAGTACCTAAGAAGTATCATGGCATTCTTTAAGGAGACATCTGATTAGCTTTTTCTGGGAAACAGCTGCATTTAACAGTACCATAAACATTTAAAATACATCTGTTACATCCCCAGATAGTCCACTTCTGCTATGAGAGGAAAAATACATCCACACTGAATCCATGCTTCTGTTTCATAGGTTTATGAAAGTTTCATATCCAAAGATTGGTCAGGCAAGACATGAGGGGAAACGATCAGGAATGTTTGGCTCAAATTATGTAACAGCAGGTATGTGAGAAACTTAGTAGGATTAAGAAATGTAGATGAAGAGAGGACAGGGGAGGGGAAATACAATGAGCAAGACAAATGGTAGAGTCATTACTCACTCTAGGCCAGCTAGGTTGATCATCAATTCTGTCCCTGTCCCTGCAGAGAGGTTTAAGTAGGATGTTACCTCTGGCCTCACAAAGCTTTGGCTTCTGTCAGGGAAGCCCAGCTGACTACAACCACCTGAGATTCCTGCCCCTGGTTGCGCTGAATTTAGTTCACTGCTAGTCTGGCTTTTACTTTAGTCCTTTGGTTCATTCAGACTGTCCTCAGGTGGAAGCTGGAGGGTATCTGGATTAGTGGTAGTCAAAGACTTCAAGCTCTGCTGGTTGGTGGTAGAGCTGGGAAGGTTGTGCTGCCGAGTCTTATTGCCTTTGTCCATAGTGCATCTAATGACAGTGACCATGGTGTAATAAATGGTCAATTTATATGAGGCCTAGGTAGTGCAATATCTGTCTTGCTCCTGAAACCAGCTGGGACTGATTTGGTTTTGAGCACACCTATACAAGAAATTATGAGGAGCTTCATATTCCAATTGTGATAGAAATGCCACAAAAATGTTACTGGGAAATTTTCAACAACCTTTTTTTTCCTAGAGATTTCTTTTTTTTTCCTTTTTAATTTTGGTCAGAAATATCTTTAGTACATCAGCTTGAAGGAGTATGCAAGACCTTCCCTTATTGCTTGAAATCTGCCAAAGATGAAGTAAAATTTAAACTGTAACTGAAAGTCAGCTGATACAGGAAATAGAAATTACCTGAAGCTTTAGAGTGCTTGGTTGAAACTAACAGAAAAAATTAAACAGCTTGCTTAAGACTCATGAGAACATAGATAACATTGTGGCAGGATGAACATGCAAATACCTGCCTGGTGACCTATGTGACACTTAGGCAGGATATCACTGATATAAACATGAATGACGGTAGATCAGTTTTTCTGGACAAAAAGAATATATTGGACAAAACCCCACGGAGACCTATCAAGACACTTGACTGCCAGTNGAGGGGAGGGGAGGGGAGCATCAGTCCAGATAACCTCCCTAGTTGCTGGGAACATGACTTCTCTGGTGTTGCCACATCAAGAGGCTGAGGGACAATGGTGGTTCTGTCATCACAGGGCAGCTGGTGTGCAAATGTGCCAGCAGGACTTGTGCTGGAACTGCTATGTTCTCGTGGTGTACATGTTAGGTGGGATACTGTTTGTGTTGTTATAAGATTATAGTAGGTCACAATGAGATTATAGATAATGGTTGGAACATTGTTTTATGTAATAAAGGATGGTCTAACTCAATAAATACTCCTTGTGTTTGTCATCATCTGATTCAATCATCGGTTTGTGGAAATTGAACGTTCACTCCCTGTAACTATCCGGAAGCATGAACAGGTATAGGATGCAATTCATGATCAAAGTTAGAGAGTGACTCAGGACACAAAGGAAGACAGTACAAAAATCCCTTAGACCAGGCAAGAGTTTGTTTCAGGGACATCTATCTGGAAGAAGATGTTCTACAGGAAACATAATTAGCTTTTGTGGTCCTACTTTAATATTTCATTTTTATATAATGTGAGACAACTCAAACCAGGACACTGCCTGCTTGCGTCCCAGACACCAAAGGCTGAAGATGAGCTATCATCTGGGAGATCAAATCCAAGTCATTCAGAGAAGGCATTTAAACCATTATTTTTTGCTCTGTGATATTCTTAATATCACCTGTCAGGGCCATTTAACCCTGTTAGTCCCCTCCAGGTCTGGACACCAGCTACGGTAATTCTCTTGGTGTATATTTTTACCAATAAAGTCTGGGAAGCCTTCTCTAGGAGAAGAAAGATAAATGTTAAAACCTGATCATTTTCACAAAATTTTGTCCTCACTTTCCAGCCAGCCTTACCTGTGAGGATGCCAAGTGACCAGCTTAACACAGCACCTCGGCTGATTTAAGCCTTCCTGCTGGTAAGAACAGCCCTTCAAAGCGCAAGGGTGGTCAATCTCATCAGCAACTTCTGGCCAAAATGGCAACCTTACAGTCTTCTCCTGCAGTTCATCCCTGGCAGAACTGTCAAAATGCTTCTTGGAAGTGCTTCTTCATTTTCTGGAAATTTTCACTGTGGTAATTCTCCTTTGTGAGATTAATTTCCACTTCCATTTCCGTGTCTTAGGCAATTACAGACACCCAGTTTGACAAATGCCTTGGCTTTTTATCAAGGTACCTCCTGTAATTGTTTTGCTTGTTGATTGTAGGGTTTCGACTTTCTGTGCCTCCGCCTCAGCACAAAACTATAGGAGGGTTAAGGACTGTGCAGGAGGCAAGCAGCACACACTTCACCACTCAGGCTATATTCACATTGAAGCAAAGTACTCATAAAAGCTATTTCTAATTTTATACTCTGTAAAACACGTCGATGGTGCTTTTTAATGTAATGAGGTATTACACTGCCAATATGGGAATGAAGACAGCATCAAAATTTCCTCCATTCTATGTTTTTAATTGGGTTAAGTGAAGTCCACCTGGGGAATGCGTGAATAAGTATGCCCAAGCAGCTAAAATTACAAGGAAAAACTTCTAAGATTTAAGTTCTCATGTATCTCACATGTTGTCAGGAATGAATATCCTAGAAGGTGTCAGGCAAGTGCATTTCCTCTTGAGTCTGGAATATTTTTCCTTTACTAGACACTTGGAATCTGGCCCTGAAATATTCCCTATAGTGCTTACATGACAAACAGAGTCCAAATAAATGGTCTTTATTACTTTAAATTAGACGCTGCTCCAGGGGTTCTGCAGCTGCTTGGGAAATTTTACATTATTGGCATTTTTTATCTAGATTTGAGCCAAAAAAGCTCCAATACACTGGAGTGAATGGGAAATTCCACAAAGGTTGAAGACATCTCACGCAAAACTCCATTGCTGATTTTCAACACTTAGTGCAAAAGACACCAAGGAGGTGGAGTAAGAAGTGATCAGGTCTTCTCTTAGGGAAGGGGAAGAATTTGGGAAGAATTGAATGAACAGGGAGGAAAACCTATCACCGAATAGTCCAGGTTACAACTTGCCTGTCTTAGGAGGGGTAGAAACTCTGAAACAAGGATGAGGCACAAAGCTGATGTTTTCTTAGGACATTTTATTTTAGTTTTCCTTACCTGGGTAATAGATATCATTTTTATCTATGATCTAAAGGGCTTTTGAAGATTAACACATTAAATTTTCAAGCCCACAGTGGCTGAGGAACTGATGTTGTGTTGCACATCAAGCCACCAGTGACCAGGCTAATAGGCCTCTGAGCAAAACCGTGGTGAACTGGTTGTTTCCAAAACCTGCAGTCTCGCAGGCCATGATGTATTCCTGACCCCTGGGTGGATGATACATGCAACAGTCTCAGAATATTCTCACTCTGATTTCAGACCTCTGTATTCAGAAATAGCTTCCCAGAAAAATATATGCTCAATGGACACTTTGCTTCCTTTTTTTTTCCTCAGAATTCATAGGCAATTATGTCCTGTTCTCAGTAGCTTTCTCTTAAGACAAGGAAACAGTATTCTGGGGTATTTGCGCTGACAGACTTGGCAGCCTTCTCATGTTTACATGGGATGTTAGAAGTCCTTCCAACTTGAGGCTTCATTCCTTACTAGATAAAAATTAAACTGTTCTCTGAAGAGGGACAGTTTGGGAACCCAGTCAGCCCCTGTAGTGTGACACTGTGGCCAGTCACCATGTCCTGATGAAGGGCTTTGTTGTCACAAAGCAGGAGCTATTTGGCTTGGGTAGAACACAGGACCGTCCCAGCTATACAGCTGCAAGGCTCCTGCTGGCTTGTGTGTGGCTGCCTTGAGGGCGAGAGGAGAGGAGAGGAGAGGAGAGGAGAGGAGAGGAGAGAGGACAGGACAGGACAAAGGAGTAGAGCTCACGTGCATACTTTCCTCTTTCATAGGAGATTCTTTTATCGTACATCTGAATCATCCCTGCAAAGTTCCTTGGTGTTGGTGCTACTGAAAGTCTGAAGTAACCCCATAAATGGCAAAGGACCCAGGATCTCTGCTGCTTTATGTCTTGCAGATAATCATCTTCTACCCTGCAAGGTGCATGAGGAATTGTCCCAGAGCAGGGCTGTAGCATCTAGCACTCATTTCTTTCAGGTATAATTCACTGTGCAAAATGCAATGCAGGGGAGAAGCCTTCCCAGAGGAGCTGTTCAGGTGTAAAACTGGTCCAAGAGAAAACTGGCTCAAGCTATACAGATTTAAATTAGAGTGAAAGGGATATGAATACTAAATGACTTTTCAAATGAATGGTTCAGAAAATCTCACCTTCCATAAGGTTTACTCATCCTTTATCCTTAGGGAATAGATTTTATTATTTCTGATAATAATCCCTCCATAAAGGGAGATGGCAAGATAGACAGGGAAAAGGAAATTTAAAAAGGGAAGAAGGAGATAATTGTTTTCTTGTTCTCTTGCCTGAAGAAAACTTTTTCATTTTGTTTTTCTACTACAGACAATGGGAAGGATGGAGAAATAAGAAGTTGATTTTAGTGGGTTTTTTTCTTCTATACCAAACCTTACACTATAATTGGAGAAAAACTAAATTAGCAGTTTTTCATTAATAAGATCTATGGTTGCATTTAATAGGTTGACTAAATTATGTTTCATGGAAGGAATACTAAATTTACTGACAAGAAAACAACACAACTTTGTTCTCAGAGACTTTCTTGTTCAAAGGTCATTGATCTTTTTGACTGTATTTCCTTTGTGCTGTGTCTTCAGAGACAGATAACATGGGAGGAAGGGGCAGGAGCCAACACTCTTGTCAACTTTGAAAAATTTTGCTTCAATATTTATTTACTGAAGGTGACTTCTTCCTTCTTTAACTAAGAGGTTTAATTCCATGAAAAACCCCTCAGACAGTTATGGATCTTAGTAGCAACCACATGCAATGTCTGCTCTTTTTTCTTTGTAAATCAATGCAAAGAGAAGAAAAAGAGACCTGGGTTTGGATATTAACCATTCTTAAAAGTCTCATCACTTCATTTTGGTTACTGTTTGAGATAAGCACTTTCCTGAAAACAAAAGCCAGATAACTGATTAAAAGAAAAGTAGGCTAGGTTCTTGATAAAACCACAGAGGTGAGGTAATTTATGTTATCCTAAATTTCTCTTACCTTGCATCTACTGGGAGGCTGGCAAATGTGCACAGTTGGTCACCTTGGGATGCCTAAGACCAGGGCATCACAGCTGTGTCCTGGATTGCTTCTTCCACACTTCAAAGTAGGTAAGTTCATGTCAGTGAAATTTATCAATTTTTCTTTTGTGCATCAAATAGAAGGATCAGGCCTGTTCTCCAGGAACAGTAAAGTTCTTCAGGAATAGCAGTTTTTCTCATCTGTCTTTGGTCAAATTATGACTCCTCTTGCTCTTCCATAGAGTGCCTGATATATTTGGGGTATACTCCTCAGACAGTGGCTAAATCGCCACGGTGCTGTATTTATCCGGTAGGCATTTGGGAATCTTTTGAAATGACCAGTCCTCTCTTTGCAGATTATCACTATTGCTTTCAGTTTGGTGGGCTGGTTGGTTGGTTGGTTGGTTGGTTTGGGTTTTTTCAACAATGGACTTCCTTGCTTATGCACAATAGTTTTAATATTAGTCCTTTTCTCTCTCTTTCCCTTCAGACCTGGAGAGGCGGCCCTTTTTGATATTCAGGGTTGTTTGAATATTGAATAGGTTTTTCACACATAATTAAGTTCTTTCTCTGCGATTCACTTTTTACTTCAAATTTTGTTTTCAAAATGCTAGTAGTAGTTCATGGTTTCTGGTGGTTTTTGGTTTTGGGTTTTGGTTTTGTTGTTGTTGTTTGGTTGGGTTTTTTTGTTTTGTGTTTGTTTTGGGTTTTTTGTTGCCAGGATATAATAAGCAGCCCATTTATTCTAAATGCTATTGATCTTATCCACAAAAATTTCCTCTTCTGTAAGGTCTTTTCCCCACCACAGACAGGAATTGCACTGGTGACATTACAGAGACCTGTAAAATATCCTGAAGGAACAGCTTTACTGCTTCATTCTGCTAATTTAACAGCCCGAAGTCTTTAGGCAAGTCTGCACAATAAGCAGCAGCAATTTTGGCATAGGGAGAAGTGAAAATGCAGAACACAGTGCGTGGTATCACCTCGTTCACCTTGTGTTTGCCTTCCCACCCAGGAAGGGCAGGTGATACAGTATGTGATATTAATTCTGCTAGTCATGGAGAGACTCCTTCTTCACATTTTGGGTTCTATGAGGGAACTGAAGATGGGCTACTCTATTCTTTCACCAATCATTGCAGCCATCTCTTGTCATTACTCAGTTAATCCTCTTCACTCTCAAAAACTAAACGTAGGTTCAGTTCTTCATACAACCATTCAATAAATCAAAGAGTTCTGAAAGATAATGCGCATCATTTCCAACAGAAACATCTATAAGGTAATCATCTGCATCTGAACGGGTAATCAGACTTCCCGTGTAGTGAGAGAGAAGCAGGCAAGAGGTGACTCATCTCCTAAAGTAGAGAGCTAAAATAGACCAGATGATTCAGATCCCCCATGTACTTATTTCTCTTCATTGACTGTGCTTGGAGTTTGTTCAGACAGAGGGGCACATACATTGCAATGTATAAAGGTGGGTGAAAGAGGTGTCTCCAGAAGGATTTTAAACAGGAGTGGACTTGGCTCTTATCACTGACTCATTTGCTATATTATAGATAAGTTTCCTGAGTTTGGAGGTTGACTGTTATCATTTGGGTCATCTAGCTTTCTTATAAATCTAAGATATTTGCTAGTTATGAAAAGGAAGTTTAGATCTTCCTCTCTAGTTAAACATAAACAGCAACACTTCAAGTTTCCTTTTATTCAGAGATTGCACCCCGTGGGACAGAACTGCATGTTTCTCACTAAATACCTTTCTAGGGGGTTGAATCATCCTGTTACCTTAACAGCCTTTTGTGTAGACAAAATTTACACATTATTAGTTCTTGTCTCCTCTTTGGCTGAATATTCTTTTGTAACAGAGATGTTGCAGTTGGATGTTTCATTTGCACACTTAAGGTTCCCTTGTCATACGTGTACTTGTAACCATACTTGTGCCCCAGCTTCTTCAAGTCTACACCAGTCAAATTCCAAGACTTCTGTTTTGGCTAGCTGGTTTCTCCAGTTAGTCTTTCTTGGCACTGTGTGTATCAAAATTGCCATTATTCCGCGTTACAAAGGATAAGCATATAATCAGCTGTGTAACTTCTCCATTTTAAGGATTCCCATCACCTGGCAACCAGTTAACTAGAGGGTATTTCCTGCACCAGTCAGTTTAGGGGCTTTTCTGGACATAAAAGAAGATGTGGTAGCAAAGAAGAGACGGGGATCTGTTACCTGTTCTTTTGTAATTTGTTCTTATTTCCTAAAGCACCTGCCCTTTGTTAAGGACACGATCCAGTTTCTCTTCCAGCTAGAAGCTGTGTTTGGTGAGATGGCTGCTGATTCGGGCCCTCCTAGAGCACTTTGAAGTGTAAATGCTCTGATAAGACACCTTTCTCAAGGAGACTTTGGTAGGAAAAACATAAGGATCCCTCCAAGGGCAGCTCAACAATAAGACCATCAAATCTAAAGTATTACAAGTAGGTCATGGGCAATAAGGTCAGAGATGCAAGGCTCTTGTACTGCATGTCGAATCTGAATGAGAGCTGAGACTGCAGACAGTGGTCATAAAGGCACGTTATCAGAACTAGTTTGTTGCACAAACTAGCTGACACATCTCAAGGGTCAGTGTGGATATTTCAAGCATGAAAGCTTGCTGAATGGACAGTACACTGGTGATATAGTACAAGGTTGCAAAAGATGCTTAATGATGGTTGAATAGAGTGCTCTCTCTTTATATATGGTTGGAGGTCTCAGTGTGGAAGATCTACAGAGACATACTCACATCATAGTCACACAAGGGAAAAAAAAATACAAAGGAAAAAAATAAAGCAAGCCCTCCTGCTCCCATTATACACCATAAAATGCACTGGTAACATTTTCTCTGCAAGCCAAGGCCTTTCTTCCAAGCAGCGTGGAGGCAGATGAGGAGATGGAAGGGGACAGAGATGCAGATCATGTTCTTGTTAGCTTAATGATTTATGTTTAAGTTTGTTTGTCTTTGGTGTGATTAATTGCTTCCAATTATCTGCTTCCACTAAGTCAGTTCTGTACAGAAAAGATGCATCCTTGTGGGTGGGATCTCTTATGTTTGGATGAATCAACCCCGAAAATGCCCCAGTGATCTTGTGTCTGACAGATGGGACAGATTATTAGAAACTAAATCTGGGATGGGAGAGAGACACAGGAGGCCAGCCAGATTTTAATTTTTTTTCAGAATATTCTAATTTGTGTGTGGTCCTAATGCTTTTATACCTTTTCCTGCTCCCCACTCCTTGTTTTATTTATTGCACATGCCAAAAGCACAAGTGCCTTGTATCCAGATTACAAACACAAGAAAGAGAAAAGGTGGCTGACTGACTGGAGTAACCTGGAGCCTGGTCTTGAACCAGGGGACACACAATCTGTGCTATCACCCTGCTTTCATGGGAGGGCTTGTTATTGCTGAACTCTGGACTCTAGGAAACAACAGTCAAGATGTGGGAAGTCAGGTGAGCAACCTGCCATCCTTCTGCACTGGTGTGCAGGGCATTTCTTGGAATCATAGAATCATTAAGGTTGGAAAAACTTCCCAGATCATCAAATCCAACCTTTGACCAAACACTACATCAGCTAAACCATAGCACCGTCACATCCAGTTGTTTCTTGAACACTTTCTATTGGCACAGCGAGGCCAGACCAGTATGTTGCTTGGGTTTGTTCTTCAGTGGACAGGAAAGAATTGTTCTTCAGGAAAGAATTGTTGGTGAAATTCCAAAGTGAGGGTTTGTTTCAGAAATTTGAGACCTTGTAGACATAAAGAGGTGAGTTTGCAAAATGACTGCTTTGTTTCTCATGAGCTTCTGAAGCAGGGGCAAAGGGCTGATGTAGCTTTGCTGATTTCTGGGTTTTACATCTGCTTTGAGTATGTCCTGAGATGTGATGAGGATTAAGCACTGTTTCAGTCACTTTGTCTTGTTTCTTCTGGAATTTTCTCAGTACTTTACTGTTGCTTCTGGCTTTTCCACTGACCTACATTTCTTTGCTTTTGCCTTTCTGCTAGGAATGTAACAACTCTTCCCTGGACGCCTTTTCTCCCTCAGCCATCCAACCTTCCCTCACAGTGCTCTTCATTCACTTGTATTTTATCAGATAATATTAACCACAAAAATTCACCATGAACTGGGGATTTTTCACTTTCTTTATATTGAAGAGGCGCATCTGTAATGTAAGAGGATTGTATGTCAGGTCTGATAAGGAGACCAGAACTTCTCTGTTTCAATCCCAAATGCGTTATAGGCTAAATTCTAACTCTGATAGAAAGATGCTTGAATGTAACTCAGGGTAAAATTTAGCCTGTAGTATAACCTTCCTGTCAGAGACAACAATTTACTACCTAGTTTGTGGATAGCATGAAATTAAGCAGAATCACTATCCTAAACTGTAATAAAATCTATTGACATCCAAACTATGTATTATGCATATGTAGTCTATTATCCTGAGGCAAAAATGCACAGAGGTTTGACAGCAACCTAATGAAGGAATGCAACAGAAATAGGATTTAAATAAAAATCAGCAGAAGGACAGAAAATGTACCTGATAGCCAAAGGCCTGGTTCTCTTTAAGGTCTATTTCAAGCAAGTGCAGTTCTGGGAGCAGAAGAGGAGTTTTGGGAGAGTGATGAGGAAGATTAAGGGGAAATGAATGCGGGTGATTAAGAAGGATGAATATTTTTGTTAGGAAATGGGTGCCAGGGCTGCAGGAGATGATGCTGTAGAGGCAGCCAGAACACAAAATTATTCCATGTGATAGAGTGGGGAGAAGGGAGAAACTGCTGATCTTCCACACTGAGGATAGCAGTGAGGTGATGAAGGGAGTCAGTGCTCCTGGTGAGTAGGATAGGCCATTGGTTTAAGGAAATCCTGTTGGTAATTTTACCAGTTGTGACCACAAGGAACCAGTGCAGCAATTCCTCCTTTGCCAGCCAGCTGGCTTAGTGGATGGACATTGAGTTGACACAAAGGCTACATTAAAGACTGGAAACAATATCTGACTATGCAATGAGAGTTTGACCAGCTCCCACCAGAACAAGGGCAGAAACAAATAACCACATCCCATCTCAGATCGCTCAGAAGATGTATGTGCAGGCCCTCTCCAGACTGCATCCTGCCATCCTAAGAAGATTATTTTTTTTTTTGGTCTTTGAACTCTTAGCAATAGAGCAAAGGAAAAAGTGTTGAGATCCCATCTTGAGGAGAAAAGACTATCAGTCTAGTCTCAATGAATGTTGGTTTTCCTCCTTTTTAAAAAAGACTAGCTCTTGCTAATCATTTTTAGCCATCTAACTTACTTATTTAAAAGTTAGCAACCATCAAAATTACCATCCTTAATCTAAAATGTGTCAACATGCTGAAACCTACTGGGATTTTGCAATTTATTTTTAATGTGTAAATTGTCTTCGAGAATTAAGGGTACTATGATGTTCATAAAAAGCATGTTTTTACTATCACTGGAGAAATAGAGCTAAATAATAAATTAAAACCTTTCTACAAAAACATTAATTTTTTGCGTACATTTGTTTGCAAAACTCCTTTATTTGTAAGCAGTGATAAAAAATATTCTGCACACTTTCTTTTTTGATAGTGAGATGAGAAAAACATAATAGGAAAGTAAAATTAAATTATATTTCATTACTGATGACAACCTGAATAAAACATGGAAAGACCATTATCAGGCTTCAAGAACTTCTGGCACCTTGACAACAAACAGAACAAATCTATATCCACTTAAAAGCTCCCACACATTAAAGTACCCCAAAATAATAATCTCTCTTTCTATAGCTGCAAACTAGATGAACTGGCACTGAACAAAAGGAAAGCATTTGCTCTTGAATTTTTCATAAGAGCTGTGTTTCAAAAGAAGCATATCACATAGCCTTCCTTACTTCATTTCATACCAGGGCATACCCAAATGTTGCACTTAAAATGCTTAGAAACCTCTCTGGGGCAAAGAGTCCCTGGGCATCCAATTTCAATCACATGCAGTCTTCATCAAGACTAATCTAGATCAGGAGTAAACAACATACAAAGACAGGGCATTCTTACTGATACGTGAGCCTTTGTTTGCTCTGAAAGCAACACAAGATGCAATGTAGCATAGAGGCAAAAGAGCATAGAGACAAAAGCTGTATAGACCTCCAGGCAGCTCAAAACTTTGATGTGGCCTTCACTGTGCTCCCAATAAAATTTTCTTCCTTTTTAGACACAGTTTTAAGGGATGGATGCAGGATTCTTTCACTCTGCTCAGTACTGATGCCACAAATTGAGAGTGTTGTGTCCAGTGCTGAGTTCGCCAGAACAAGAGAGTTTTGTATGTCCTAGAGCAAGTCCAGTGTGGGGTTACAAAGATATTTAAGGGACTGGAGCATCTGACATATGAGAAGAGTTTGTAAGAGAAGGGCTGGCTTAGCCAAAGACGAGACTCAGAGGGAATCTCATCCATGTGTACAGTACCTGACTGCGGAGTGTGAAGGTTGTAACGAAGAGGGAGCCAGGCTCTTCTCAGTGGTACCCACTGAAAGGACAAGAGACAATGGGCACAAGCTGACACACAGGAAAGAAAAAACATTTTCACTGTGAGGATGACTAAGAACTGAAATGTTCTGCCAAGAGACGTAGAGTCTCAGTCCTTGGATATACTCAAAACCCAACTGGGCATAGCCCTGAACAACCTGGTTTAGTTAAGCCTGATTTGAGCAGGGTGTGGGCTGGACGATCTCCAGAGATTGCTTCCAACCTCAGCAGTTGTGTGATATCAAAATGGCAAAGACTGTAGTAGCTGTTTTCTTGTAGAGTGTGGGTCATTCGCCAGAGACACTGTTCTGGGAGGGCAGCAGCTCTGAAAAATACACCTTACCCCAAGAGCTGCTGGACTCAGTGCAGTGGTGGTGGTGAAAAATCTGCTGTTTTCTATAGCTTCCAAAAGTACTTCAGAAGATTGTAAAATCCTCTGAGCAGAGATCCTGCTTTGCTTTGTAGACTCTGCCCATTTTTCAGGGTCATCAAGGCACATGTTGTCCTGCAATAAATAATGGATGGCCAGTTGAGAGCCACAGAATGAGCGAGAATCACAGAGCAAATCTGGAACCTTCAGTGTCCTTACCAGAATCTCTTTTAGGACAAAAACTAAACAGCTCAAGCAGAGGTCAGTTAAGGAAAACTTTTTTTTTTTTGAAAGATTTGCTTTGGCATAGAGTGTAACTTTGAAAAAAAAAAATAGCTGGCTTTATGTTGTGTTTAAGAGATTCAAATATAAGCATTCTTTAAAAAGAAATAAAGATACATATCCTCAAAATATTATCTACTATTTTTTCAAGTCCTTAAAAAGTTCAATCACTGTAAAAGGGAACAGAAAAGATTATTATTCCATTTCACTGTTCCTAATCTGGGTTTATAGAAAAGTTGAAGAGGTTTCAATTAAGTTTAAACAGGCCCAGAAGGTTGTTTCAAACAATGAGAGCTTTCTTCTTCCCTTTCACCCTTCTTCTGCTTTTTTGGCTGCTCATGATGTTTTTAACTCTTCCTTGAAGTTCTCTGTGAGCCCCATTCCCCACGTTTGGGGGTTGTAACATCCTATGGCTACTGCCCATGCTGTGATTTTGATCACATCAGAGGGCCCTCAATGAGACAACGCAAAAATTAATATCTCTTAAGAACTGAGTACTTCTATGGAGTATCTAAAATAGTGCACAGCCAACCTTACAATCTAACTGATCAATCTTTGAGTCTTTAAACAGAAAACTCTGAAAAATGGGGATGTGAAATCAGGAATACATCTAAATAGCAGGATGTATGACCCACACGCAACTGTCTTCAGTGATAACTTCTCTCTCCATCTTTGAGTATTTATCTTCCTGATTGTTTATTTTGTTTTGTGGGGTTTGTGTGGCAAGGTTTTATGGGAGAGGCAGGGTGGCTTCTGTGAGAAGCTGCCAGAAGCTTCCCCCACGTCCAATAGAGCCAATGCCAACTGTCTTCAAGATGGATCTGCCTCTGGCCAAGGGTGAGCCCATCAGGAATGACAGTAATGCCTCTGTGATAACAGGTTTAAGAAGGAAAAAAGTTATTGCGCAGTTTGCAATTACAGCCAGGGAAGAGCAGAATGAGAACATGTGAGACGAACATTTCTGCAGACATCAAGGTCTGTGGAGAAGATGGGGCAGGAGATGCTCAAGGCACTGCAGCAAAGATTCCCCTGCAGCCCATGATGCAGCCCATGGTGAGACAACTGTGTCCCTGCAGCCCACGGGGGTCCGTGGGGGAGCAGAGATCCACCTGCTCCCCGTGGGAGGCCTGTGCTGGAGCAGGGTCCTGGCAGGGACTTGTGGCCCTGTGGAGAGAAGAGCCCAGGCTGGTGCACCCTGTCCTTGAAGGACTGACCCCGTGGAAGAGTGACCCATGTTGTAGCAGTTTGGGGAGGACTGCTGCCCATGGAATGGACTCAGTTTGGGGTATTTTGTAGAGTACTGTCTGCCGTGGGAGGGACCCCACCATGCAGCAGGGGAATGACTCCTCTCCCTGAGCAGTGGCTGGAACAACGTGTGATGAACTGATCATAACCCACATTCTTTGTCTCTCTGCATGCTGGGGGAGGAGGTAGGGCTGGGAAGGACCAACGGGTGGGGAGAAGGTGTTTTTGCTCTGATTCTGTTGGTAATAAATTCAATTAATATCTCCAAGTTCAGCCTGTTTTTCCTGTGACGGCATTTGGTGAGTGATCTATCCTGGTCCTTATCTCAACCCATGAACCCTTCATTTTATTTTCTCTCCCCTATCCAGCTGTGGAGGGGAGTGATAGAGAGGCTTTGGTGGGTGCCTGGTGTCCAAACAGGGTCAACCTGCTCCAGGGGACTGTCTCCCATAGGAGGGACACCACACTGGAGCAGGAGAAGGGTGAGAAGAGTCCTGCTCCCAAGGAGGAAGAAGCAACTAAGGCAACATACAATGAACTGACTGCAGCCCCCATTCCCAGTCCCCCTGTGCCTCTGGTGGGGAGAAAGTAGAGAATTTGGGAGTGGAGTTGAGCCTGGGAAGAAGAGACTGGTGAAGGAAAAGTGTTTTAAGATTTGGTTTGTATTTCTTATTATCCTGCTGTGATTTGTTTGGTAATAAGCTAATTTCCCCAAGTCAAGTCTGTAACTGGTAATCTCCTCCTGTCCTTATCTCACCCCATGAGCCTTTCTTTATGTTTTCTCTCGCCTGTCCAGCTGGGGAGAGGAGTGACACAGCAGCTTTGCTGCGCATCTGGTGTCCAGCCAGGGTCAACCAACCACATTTGTCATGAGTCTACAATGCATCTCCTTTAAGGAAAGGCCTTTTGTGTGCAAAACTTAGCACAGTACTAGCCTGACACAGCAGTAAATAAGCCGTGAACATCAGAGAAAGTGTGAAAATGGATCATAATTACCTGAATTAAGAGACTTGGAAAACAAGGATAGAGTTTGATACTGGTGAGGCTACACCTCAAGTACTGAGTCCAGTTCTGCGCCACTCACAACAATAAAGACATTGAGGTGCAGGAGCACGTTCAGGGAAGGGCAACAGAGCTGGGGAAGGGTCTGGAGCACAAGGCTGATGAGGAGCAGCTGGGGGAGCTGAGGGTGTTCATTCTGGAGAAAAGGTGGCTCAGGAAGGACCTTGTCACCCTCTACAACTCCCTGAAAAGAGGTAGTAGACAGGTAGGGGTCAGTATCTTCTCCTGAGTAACAAGTGACAGGACAAGAGGAATTGGCCAAAAAATTTGATATTAGGAAAAATTTGTTCACCAAAAGGGTTGTCAAGCATTGGAACAGGCTTCCTAGGAAAGTGGTTAAGTTACCATTCCTGGAGGTGTTTATAAGATGTGTAAATGTAGTGCTGAGGGGCATGGTTTAGTGGTGAACATGGGATTGTTCAGCTGTGTTGAAGCGTTGGGTTAATGTTCAGATTTGATGATCTCAGGGGGTTTTTTTAATGTAATGATTCTAAGATTCTATCAAAATAGGACAAAACAGGATCTGAAAATTCACAAAATCAGTAAGATAGCTATCAATACTACGTGAGAGAAGAACAACTCAGAAAGGCCAATTCTAAGGTAGATAATAAATGTGCAGTTGCTTGCAAAGAGATATGGCATAAAAATAGGCCAGTGTGATCATAAACATCATTCTCCATACCTCACATTTAAGTGTGAAAAAAAAATTATCAAAAGTGTTATCCAAAAGCATGTGTTAAAATCTTTAAGTAATAAATGAACAGGAAGAATGATGAATAAAACTAGAAATTCATATCTTGATATGCAATATAGAGAGGAATAAGCAACAAGAGGATGAGAATGATTTAGAATATCACTTAAGAATATAAATAATAGGATGAAAGTAAGCTCAAGGTAGTATAAAATGACAGTAATTCAAACAAATACTGATGATTTGATATTTTGAAGAACCATCTTCCCAGAGGAATGGTGAAACCATGTGAAAATTTGCAGAACATAAATAAATGTACAGCAGGGAACTCCTGTACTGTTGAAGAGATATATGTATTTATTTATCCATGCCATCTATTTATTACGGTGCTTTGGCTGAAGAAACAAGAGGCAAGTCTTTCTTTCCTCATGTGGCAAAACCAGGTGCTGCTGTAAACAGCATTAGACTGCCACTGGAAGATTAGCACTTGAGACATGTAGCCCAAAAGCAGGACAGAAATGATGGATCTAGAAAGTGATTGATTTTTAAACCAGTGTGTACTGGAAAACCTGCTAGGAATATAAGCAGATATGTGGTCACGACCAATGACAGGAGAAGGATCAGTAAATAATAAATTGAGCTCCCAGGATCAAGCAATAAAGGTGTCAAACAGCCTGGCAGGCTTTCCCAGGGCAATATATCACAATGAGAGTTTAGGCAGAGTTTTGGAGGTTGACAATTTTGTATTTTGCTTCGTTTTTGTTTTACTTGGAAATCTAACGTACAAGTCCATGATATTTATTCCAGAGAAATCTCTGTGTACATTTCAAATAAACTGAGCATTTTTTCTGACAAAAAAAAAGCCTAAAGAACTGAAGGGCAGAGTGGCTGTCCAGTACCTGTTCCCATATCACCAGTTCTAATTTGATCACATCTACAATGTCATAATCGGAAGGAATATTTAACATTGCCCACAGAGCCCCTCAGCTCTGATCCTTCACTTCCATCATCCATTACCTCCACACGGGTTCTCTTCGGTGACTATCAAGAGACTGTCACTGACTTCATACATTTTGGGGTAAAACTTGTGTGAAGAAATAGATTTTGTACTGACAGCCAGCTCTGATTTTTGGCATTTGATTGCACTGTGGTCTGGCCCTCTTTCAGAAATGCTCCTGTTCCCCAGATTTGTGTTCTGTGGATTTCTTAATGACCCAGTTTCTGCCAGTGTTGGTTTCCAAACAAGAACAGCTAACAGTGGTTGTTGATTTATTGAAGCCTTGGAAGAGATTGTGGCTTCAAAGAGATTTATGGTCAATGAAAGCCTGTGTGCCATTCTTCCTTTGGGATTTCTCCTCTAGGTGGATACAGAAGTTAAGAGCCAATGGCAAAGGGTAAAGACCAGTAACTCACAAGACAGATGAGTCAGATTTCATCTCGTCTTTCACATCTTGCTTGAATTTCAACACATCCAGTGACCTCCAGGTCCAACGAAAGAGGGGAGTTTGAGCCCCACTGTCCAGAAGTTCCTTTCAGTGCTAAGTTGGGTGCATCTAAGTTTCTTCATCGGTCAGCACACACTTGATGGATGAGGCAGAGGTGACGAATCCATATCATGCTCCCATTTTACGGCTGTTAACTGGAGAATTAAGAAGATCATCACTATCCTCATTCCTGGTTCTTTGCTGATACCTAATCTCAGCCTCTGTCTTCGCATGCTACTATGGCTTTGGATCTTTGTGAGACAAGTAAAGACTTAAATTAGGGTATAGGTACTCACAAACATAAAAGCCCAATAAAACATAACTGAAAGTTGGGACTTAATTTTCTTAGGGGACTGACAATCCCAGTTTCAGTAAAACAGGAGGAACTGTTTTAACTAGCCCTGTATAGGCTAGTCAGGAAATTATTTGATAGCACTCACATCATGAAGATGGCCCATTCTTGTCCAGTCCACTGCCTATATTAAATACTACAGAGTTTATGGAAGGTCATTCTTGCTATAAAGACACTCCATTCTTTGAAAACTTTTGAGGTCATCTTAGACAAACATCCATCAGGAATAGATTAGAAAGAATTGATACTTCCACAGAGCAGAGGAAATAAATAGGTAAGTTCTGAAATTTTTTCTCCTGTCATGTTTTTATTATGAACCCAACAAACTGTACCTGAAAATCAGACAATTCAGCAGCTCCACAGAAAGGCAAGCCAGCAGGCGCTTAGTAGACAGCATTCATAGAATTTAGGGACTGGAAGCCAATATTTTAAGAAGTAAGAGAAAACAAGAGCATTAGGGGGTCGGAAAGTAAAGGTACACACATTGTGGTATAACCATTGGTATCTGGCCCTATAGTAAATTTTTCAGCTTTTTCCATTAGCTGTTTTCTTAAGTGTCACTTAAGGCCCTTCAAAACTTAGTTACTACTGAGTTAATGATGGTGATACATGGTCAATGTTAAAGCTGGGGTCACATCTATAACAAGGTGAGATAAAGGCAATCAAACATTAGTCCTCTTTAGGGTTTGTTAGTGACCAAAGACAAAAATGTTGATCCCAATTCATTTCCAAAGTGAAAGTGGAAACAACACAAATAGCATTAAAAATCCCTTTTCTATCAGGCAAAGTACAAAGACCAATTTTAGCTATTTTCCATCTTTTCCTGGCCAAGGTGGAGACTTATTGACAGGCATGTCTGAAAAAGCTTCTCTTGCTGCTGCTTACTACACTTGATTTCACAAGAAGGAACTTCAATCTTAAGGGCTGTCAGTTTGGCACCTGTAATGAGCATAATATTCATTTCAAAAGGAAAACTACCGAAAAAAGCTAAATGACAGGCTAAACTGCATCTCTACAAGCAGAACTGCTGATCTCCCAAGATAGTTTTCCCAGCCCACACACCCCTTGCACTACCAGGTGCTGTCGCTTCTTTTTTTTTCCCCCCAGTCTTCCTCATTACATTTCCTTGGCAGAAATTCCACTGTGGATGCTAGCAATAGACTTGCCTTGATGCTGCTCATCACAATCCCTGGTGACAGCTTATTATCTCATTATCAACATTAATAATAAACGTGTGTTTCTCTGAATACGCAATGTGAGAACCAAATATATATATATGTATATATATATCTATATATATGTGACTTCACACTGCATTTATTTGAATGTGTAATGGCTGATATAAACGCAGACTCAAAGCACTGTGAGGGAAGGACACAATTGACATGCAGAACCAGGCCTGGTTGAGAGCCGTGAGAGAGAGTTCTGGTGTGCCTCTGGGTGAGTCGTTTGACCCCATGCACACCTTTTTCCTTATTCTTGAAATCCCTCTTGCACCTTTAAGGAATTATTTAAGTTTGGTGTGCTACATGCTGCAGTGTTTTAATACATAGTCTTAGTTTTTGTATGAACAACTACAAGCTGATAAGCACAGGAATAAACAATCTGATATTTGTGTTTCTGAAGTCACGTAGTTAAGAATAACTAATGGCTTATTTTTCCCTTTCACACTGTCTAATAATAAATATGACTTTCCAAAGAAAATCAACTTTATTTTTATCCCACCACGGTTTTTTTGTTTTTTTTTTTTTAAGTTGAAAGTTCCTGGTTTTGAATGAATGAAAGTACTTTAGCATAACTTCAAGTATCAAAAGCTGACACACTATCAAAGCCAATTTCATAGATGAAATAAAAAAGAAGAACATTCTTATCATAAAATAAAAACTGGGCATACTAGTAGGTCTTAAAAAACCTAATTTCTGGTTTTAATTTCTGAGAATATTTTTGTTGCTATTTCAATTTCAAGTATCCAGAGCTGTAAAGCTTTTAGAACTGCCTATAAAAAAATAGTGGTCAAAAGGAGCACTCCTTTAATGGAGACTACAGCTCATTTGGCCTTACTGGGATGGAAGACGTGCTGGTGGAAATAAATGCAGACTCATAGTAAGGGATTCTGGAACTCCTCAAACACTGTTACTGAGGGAAACTCTTTCATCCTTGCCAAAGATATACTCCAGCCCAAGCACAGGAGACAGTGTTAACAAAACCACACCTACTTGGGAGAGTAGCCAGCAATGTCCTCACACCTCAGGCTAAATTTCACAAGAAAGAACCAAATTAACAAAATCTGCAGCAGGCCAAAATATCTGAAAATAGTTCCATTTGCTTTCTAATGGAGATTGATTGTAGATACATTAATCTGAGCAACTGTATCCTGACCTCAGTCTATCCTGGCTGTCAAATTTTCTGCAGAGAACATGAATGCAAAAAAAAAAAAAATCCCTAAATGAGAATGTCTAGAAAATATTACAATTAAGATGAGGAAATGTCACTCTGACAGCTCTGTGTGTCCTTAAGCATTTCCCAAAAAAACTTCTCATATGGAACAGCTCTTGCACAAAGTTAAAAAAATGAGACAATTGAGTGTACTGTGTAGAAAGGAGTCTAGTCTAGAAAGAAAGGTCTGTGTATGCTTAAAATATTATGGATCAACTAAATGGAGTGGCAGATGTTCCAAACAGAGAACGCATACATGGAATGCCAGCACCAAGTGTTTTATCTGTTCTCCTGTGGGAAAATAAAAAGCAACAAGTGCTTTAAAGTACAGCAGAAACTCTTTTTTAAGCATAAATGCTGTGTTGTTTAGTCCCTCACTGAAATATAAACTCAGCAGCTCCAGTTTCATTTGAACGATGACAAAAATAACAGAAGTTGTTCAATTTACTGAGCTAAAAAGTCAGGGAGGCAAAACTCTTTTCCTCAGCCCAGATCTCTTCCCCACACCTCCATCACCCTTTTGAATTCACTCTAATTTTGAAGCCAGCATCGTTCTTTGAAACTGAATCTACATGAAAGTTAAACAAGCTCAAGTGAATCTCATGAAGAAAGGACTGAATATAAACAAAACATTACTTTGAAGTTGCTGTTTTTCTTGCTGAAGAACATTCCTCCTCTAAACTGTAACTCAACTCTGAAACTGTTTTCAGAACAGAAGTGTCTTCAGAAATATGCCAGAACCAAAAATATGCCACTTGTAAAAATTATACATAAATATAATGGCAACGTTCCTGACGTTCGTTCCTGACGAAGCATCAATATGGTCAAGCAGCTGTAATTAGGAAGGTATCTAATGAAGACAAATCCTAAAAATCCTTGCTTTAGGGAGTTTGATTAGTTTGGAAGAGGTCTTCAAGCAACGAGATTAGAGAAAAAATACCAAAGATTGTTGTCTTGGACTTGCTCTGCAATGATGTGTACAAGCTTCTAGTTTCCTTTTAAGTTCCTAAATATTAAGAAAACCTGAAATTTTACTCCTTGCATGACAGTTTGCATGGAAATGTCCCCTTTATGGAATATTCAAAGCAGTTTTATCTGTTAAAACTAACTTGGCATCGCAGGCATAGGTACATTCAGGGCAGCTACCCCAAGCAGATACTTGATGTCCTACAGAACAGAACCATTCTCCTCTGGCACATAACCAACTCCCACAATGTGTCACCTTCTCTCTTCTCTTGCTTTAGAGAACTGGAGAATTCCCAAAAATATTGCCTGCATATTTGTCTCCTTCTGCTCCTCTCTAAGATCCTTGGAAGACTGGTTTCGAACTTACTGTCAGTGTCCTCCCACCAATGTCAAAATCATGTTCATTCATGTGATGATTTGTCTGTGTCCTCACACCTGGGAAGCTTCAGACTGAAACTCAGACTGGCTGAAAGCTGTGTACTTTATTTAGTCTTCATTTCTTGCCTTAAACTTTCTTTAAATCAGACTTTTCAGTGCCTTGTTTAGACAGTAAGATCAGGACTGCAGAGCTAAAAGTTGCTGAAAAAAGACTAAGCAAAAAAACTACTGCAGTATAAACTTGGTTAGATTGTCTGAGTATCACTCTATTATGAATATTAAATAACAAAGATAATAACCCTATTTTGCCAATTTCTGTTCTGCTTCATTCAGGCCATGCAGAGTGTATTGAGATCTCCATCCACCCATGAAACCCTGGAATGTCTTGCTGACTCATACTACTATTAACAAATGAAAAACATCAAAAAATGCAATTCTTGCTAAGGGTTATTTTATAAAAAATAAAACTAATCTAAAATTTTCCATTACCTTGCCCAAGGATCACAATTTCTTGATCTGTCTGTCTATCTAACTGTCTGTCTAAAGGTTCCCTCTTCTCTACTAGAAATAATGAGGTCCTGCACCTGTTTTGGGACAGTCCCAAGCACAACCACAGGCTGGGGGACGAAGGAATTGAAAGCTGCTGAGGAGAAGAACTTGAGGGTGTTGAAGGATAAGAAGCTCAACATGTCCCAGCCAGGTGCCCTTGCAGCCCAGAAAGCCAAACCTGTCCTGAGCTGCATTAAAAGCATTGTGGGCAGCAGGTGAGGGAGGGGGTTCTCTCCTTCTACTCTGCTCTGGTGAGACCCCACCTGCAGTGCTGCGTCCAGCTGTGGGGTCCACAACAAAGGAAGGACGTGGACCTGTTGGGATGAGTCCAGAGGAGGTCACAAAGATAATCAGAGGGCTGGAACACCTCTCCTGTGAAGACAGGCTGAGAGAGATGGAGTTGTTTGGCCTTGAGAAGAGAAGGCATCTTCCAGTACCTGAAGGGCTGGAGAGGGACTTTTCACACGTGGTGACAGGAAAAGGGGGAATGGCTTCAAACTGAAAGAGTAGGTTTAGATTAGATATTGAGAAGAAATTATTTACTTGTGAGGGTGGTGAGGCACTGGCGCAGGTTGCCCAGAACAGCTGTGGTTGCCACATCCCTGGAAGAGTTCAAGGCCAGGTTGGATGGGGCGCTGAGAAACATGGTCTAGTGGAAGATGTCTTTACCCACGGCAGGGGTGTTGGAACAAGATCACCTCTCCTTCCAAACTAAGCCATTCTATGATTCTGTTATTTAGTTCATCTTAAAACCATCATCTAAACTGTTAGAGAAAGTACTTTCTGTTTTTGATTGGCAACTCAGCCAGCTGTATTTTCTTAATCGTGGTTACAGAGTAAATGCACTCATCATTATCTTCCTCTGCTGACTTGACTTTTCTTGGATCCCCATGGATTCGTAAGTGAATCTCTTATTCATCAGTCCTCCACACAAACAGTTCTATGCAGCAGAACTCAGTCTTCAAAGAAAAATAGAAATTATTTTGAAATTGCCTTGCTTTGGTCTGACAGTTCATTAGATAACTCCTCTCTGTAGCCAAGGGACATTCAGCAATAGCCTTACATAGATCAGATGTTCTCTTTTAGCTGTAGGAAGTAAATTTTAGGTTTGGTGCAAGGCCCCAGATTAACAGCTATGGATATGTGTCTTCATTCTCCTCACAGAGGACTGTTGAGTCAGCAGAGCAAATTTTCTTGCAATACTTTATTCTGCATTGAAAGTTTCTGTCTCTTTCTCCCGCTTCCTGTGGCCCAGTCAATCCACGCACTGCCCTTCTGTGGCAGAAGGAACACCTGCTCTGACTTTTGTTCTGTTGAAGCTTGATAATTTAAATCCAGTATTAACTTATGCATTTTGCATGAAAAAAACTCAGTATTCATTAGAAAATAATGGCTTCTGATAAGTGAGGACCTCAGTGTCCTAGATCTACAACATCTGAGACAGGAAGTTCTGGAAGAGACATAAAACCATCTGATCTAGGCACCAATCCTAATTCACACATAATATGCCTAACAGAAACTAACCTACTCACAAAGACCAGGCTAAGATTTATTCCTTCTTTTGAACTGATGGAAATGATTTGTTATCATCTCCCCTGGGACACAGCTCAGGCAGGATTTTCACAGTTACAAATCCCACCCATTCCAAGTGAGCTGCTATTAACTGATCCCTCTGAACTTGCTCTGTTTGGGAGTCTACTTCAGGCATTGATATCTTTGTTGCCTTCATCAACGTTATTTCAACACCGAGTTTTTTTGTTCCAGATAATAAAGTGCTTACAAGTTTTAAAGTCAATTATAGCCCTACGCACGGAACAGTTAATATCAACAAAAAGAACTCCAGATAATTTAAAGGGTATCTCTGAACATAATTTACAACGTAACTCTTGTATTTAGATTGACTGCATCTGGGGGTGCTTAAATTTGAAACAGATGGTCAGGTGATTTGAAAATCACTCAAGGAAATCTCAAAACTAGCTCACAGCAACATGAAGGAATATCTGCTAGATTGAAGGGGGAAAAAAAGATGGGGCTGTTGATTGGGGTGGAGAGTAAATGAGACTACAATAGATATTTGGTTCCATAGACTGGAAAGAATAATTTTCTGGGTTATGAATACGATATTCACCATGATACATACTTAGTAAGAGAGAGACACATTCTGACAGGCAATGCTTAGTTTCAGACAATTTAAAATCAGTGCCAATAAAGAAACAGGAAATTTATCTTATAAATAAACATTACTAAATATATGAAGGCTCCAGGAATTTGAAGTGACAGTTAAAGTGGCACCTTGTGGTTCATCATATTTGATCCCACTGTGTCAATGTCACAGTGGCAGCTGGTTTGAAAATTGCTAGTGGGGAAGAGGATAATAAGCTTCTCTCCTCATCCTTGCCACCTTTCCTAACCAAGTTATTTATATTTATGGCGGATGGAAACTGGGACGGTGGTTTTGAAAGCAGAAGAAAGAAAGGATGTCTAGGTTCAGTATACTCAGATCATGCCTTCAAGTAAAAAAAGTTAAGACATTTTAACAGCAGGTAGGGCAGAAAACAATAATACTTATTCCTCTATAGAAATGCCATTTTTCTCCTAAGTTCTGAGCTATGATCACCTGTCCAGCCCTGTCCTAAATTCACCCTGTTTTGTGTTGTACAATTTAATTGACCTGTGTAGTTGACTGCTTTGTGTAATGGAGAATGTGTCTCCAAATCCCTTCAGGCGGAGTCAAATCTCACTTCACATAAATGACCTTCCCAGCTCTTGAGTTCTTGTGTGAGGAAAGAGGACAGCAATGCCTTCTCCTTCTCCCGTTAGATGTCTGAGTCTTCCCAGGCAATGTGTGGTTCTCCTAATATACCTCACCCATGACTGGCCACCCTGGAAGTCAGGTGCTGCAATATTTGACATCAGAAGATTTGTCCCTCCTGCCATGTTCACAGTCTTACACTTGGGGCTGATATTCAGCATTTGGTAGCTCTTTGATTTCATACAAGGAGGCCACTAGTGAGGCACAAGGGTTTTGTTCAGTGTTACAGCTGGAGAAGGTACTTGGCTACTATGGCACTACTAATAAGGATCTACCCACCAATACTCATTAACCTGTTCAGCCAACTCCTCTAGATCATCTAGCATTGATTCCTCTACTGCTGGACTTTATTTTGCCCAAGGAGAGCCTCACGTCTTCCCAGTTCAGCCTATGCACTAGACCATATTTTCTCCATGCCCCGAAGTGAAGCTCCTATGCAGAAATGTTGTGAACACAGTTCAATGTTCATTATTAGCTTATCAAAAGCTTAGGTGTTGCACATGACTTTCAGGAGGCAGGGAATACAAATGACCCAGGACAACACGGAACTTTTTCAAAACTTCCCATTAAGCAGAAAAAGCCACATAAAATGGAGCTAGGTTGAGAGGACAGTGCTTTCCAGCAATATCTGGAGACCAGGACTTCTAAACATACGAAATCTCCATTACTTTGCAGAAAGATCAACACAGGGCACAAACCTGAGTCTGGGTGAAAGACACTTCTCTCCTTAAAGATGATATCTTTAACTTTTGCAGCCTGACACTCTTAGCACCAACAACTACCTAACGCCCTTTCTCATTAATCCTGTATTTATATTAAAAGTTGATCTGCAACTGTTAGAAACGTGTAAGTTAACTTTTTCATCCTCTCCAAAATGTATTCATTTCATTGTAAGATATATGGCATTTCCACATCCATCAGTATTTGAAATCCAGTCTTTAAATTGTCCTATATATGCACATATATTTATAAGTTAATAAAAAGATGCCATTCCCACAATTTTTTCTACAATGAAATAGCCTGTGAGCAAATTACATTTTCATTTTACTGTTTACTCAGCATAGTGAAAGAATATATTGACTGCTGAGTTTCTATGACTTTTTCCTAAGCGTAAGAAAATGGACTCTCACTCTTATTAATTTCAAATATATTCCTTGTTGTTCCATAAATTGTCACTGCAGCTCTGAACTCTTTGTAGATTTACAGGTAGAAAGAATTAAGACACCTATTTATTTATTGTCATTTCCAAAACAGCTGTGCATCCACATGCTCTTCACATGAGTTTTATGCACTGTGGGTGTTTCAATTACAAAACCATGTGGCTGGCATATAAAAAAACAAAGCCACTTCAAGAGCTGAATTTCTTAATTAGATGACTGGAGCCAATTTAATTGCCTGTGATCTAGATATTGCTTCTATTAATCTTTTCCTTACTCTTCTTTAGTAACATGAGTTGTGCCACTAACTTAATTAAAACTGTACATATGAAAAGAGTACCATGTCACATTGTTCTCATTTCATTTCTGTAACTACCTGCTGCTGGTATGGGGAAGATCCCATATAATCTGCCACTTTGTTAATGAGGGAATGGTGTCATTCTGGAAGCAATCTGGTTCTCCCTGCACTGTGAAATCTCAGGTTCTGACTTGGGTCCTTGGGCACAGAAGCTGATCAGATGCAGCTCCCTGGTGGAATTTAGCTGGTCGGCCCCGGTAAGCAAGACTGAGGGCTGGGTCCTCTTACTCTGCTGCATGGATCACATGCACTGCAACAGCCATGAGAACCATCAGTGGAAAATTATTTCACTGCTTGGGTGTTTGCAACAGGCAGTGACTGCTTTGTAGCAGAGACAGTCATATCATCACTATGACCTTCACATCTTTTTTTCCTGTAGGAAAGGATGTTGTAAACTCTTGCTTTCTCGTGACACGAATTTTAGTTCATTCCACACAAATATCTGAATTAAGCCCTCATGCAACTGCAGTAATTTAGGAGGAGTCATGGAATGATCTTGGTCAAGGCAAACTGTTGCAAAGTTTTCAAATTCAGCTTCCTTAACTCAACCTCATCAGAATACTCTAGGCCCTGAAACAGGAGAAAGAAACCGCTGTCTAGATTTGTTTTCTCATAATTTCTTAGGTCTGTTATGGTCTAATTAATGTCACCAAGCATAAAGATGCCATTTATATGAATTTACAAGACATAATTTAATTAAAGTATTTTAAATAACCTCATTATTGGAACAAAGGGAAAACATAACTACAAAGAAATAACAAAATCAAGCAAGAACATTGCTGTTGTACAGCATGGCAGGGAGCTATCTGTTGCTGTTAAAAATTAAAATGGAAAATAAATGGACTAGGGATAATTCAGATCTCACACAACAGACACTTAATACTTGCATGATATCCAGAGCAGTCAGGCATAGGATAGAAACAGGTGGCCCTGATCAATAAGAGATGAAACTAATGCCAATCAATATAAAAAATGTGGGCAACAAATTATCCACAGCTGGCAAAATTCTCAAGATGGACTTTGCCACTGAGGACAGCTGATACTATGAGAATTTTTTTCAGTTTAACCCTTTCCACACTGGCAATATCAAGGCTACTCTCCACTCTGCATTAACATCTTACTAAACTAAATAACATTTGATTTTTGAGCACTTGTTTCAGATGATTTAGTCTGCACTGCAATGCTGACACGCTGTTATTGACACTTGACAGCCTGCTGGCTAGTGCCACCAAGGATGCCACCTGGCTTGTCAGGAAGGACACATCACTGGGGGCTCTTGATGAACACAACTGGTTTGTGGACTCACAACTGGTCACAACACCAAACACAGCCCAGCAGTACTCAGGGAGTTACACGGCATTAGCTTTGTTCCTAAATGACTGTGTAGGGACAATGGTCTTGAGAGACAACCCGCCCAAACCTCACTTCTGCTTTTGCTGGAGTTGCCATGTCCGTGCCGTCACTAACGCAAGCACACAGAAATACATGCACTGAAACAATGAACAAGGGCTTCTCAAACAGGCACCTCACTCACTGCTGGGGAGAGCAGGAAAGGGCGGACTCTGAATGTCAAGAGCTGGTCAGGTCACTTAATGTACTCCTGGAGCCACTTGTGGTGAGGAATCAGCATCAACTAAGTAGAAAACGGGCTGAGGACATAGTGTGATACTGTAGTGTGCACTGTGCTCCTCTCAAGCACATCAATTACGTGTCAGAGGTTTTCAAAATATCAGGAAAAATGGCAAATATATTTTTTGTGAACTTGAATTATTTCAACATAATTAAAAGGTGATAAAAATTAGAATAAGGGCCATACTTGATTTATAAAAATGCCTAAATTATTTCAGATGGGAAGACATAAACCCATGCTTTTTAATCCAGTGTAGAAAACAGATGACAAACATCTTTTTTAATAACCTAATTCTTTAATGAATTCTTCCACTAAGCCAAAGCTGTATTTGGGTAAAATGCTCATTCTGGAGATTTCTGCTTTCCTGGCAATTAAGCGAGAAAATACTAATTATTGTTGCAGTTGACAATTACTGCTACTGTTAATAATTATCATAATGCTCTACCAGAGAAAATTATTTTGATTTAGGCAGAAGCATGAAATTGTCAACAACAAAAATTTCTGGAAATGAAATGAGTTTTAGAAAAAATTATATTTGCTCGTGAACCAATGAAATGGGAGTAAATGCCAAACTGATGATTGGGCTAAAAAGAATCAACAATAACTAATTCATATGTAATAGCATGCATTTATTTTTAAGGCTACAAAGCCTGAAAAGTTCGTAGTGTTACAGACTAGATACTTGAGAGTGAACATAAGGCTGTCTGGATCGCATCGTGCTTTTAGTAACATGATTAAATCAAGCTACAGATAGCAAATAAAGCTTTTATTACTGGAAAATTATTCCATCTAGCACATAAAATTGCTGGAAGAGTCCTTGCTTAATTGCAAATTTTTCTTTGGTACTATCATGCAAATGTTTCCTTAGAAGAACAAGTGCTGCCAAACTAAATTAGACAAAAAGTCAGGGGTTTATGAGCTTTACAAAAAGGTTAAAGCAGTTTCCAGTAATGTATTCTAGGTATAAGCCAGGGAGATGAAGTGAAAGATCACAGACTAAGATATGCCAGAGAGGTATCATTTGCTTTAGTGTAAAATGGTCTTCTGGTTGAAAATTGAACTCGGCCACATCGGGGCCATGCTCTCTGAAAGTTGATTTACGAGTCTTGGGGGTAAAAAATAAGCCTATCTTAGTAGAAATTCTACTTTCCTTTAAAGAAAGTTATGAGATACTTTGCTGCTTTGGTTAAATACAAATATTAAATAAATTTAGAGTATATTAGAATTAGACAATATATATCTATTAAAGCAGACGTAGTTTTCACAGCAGAGTTGAACTTAGTCAAGTTTATCTTCTCTGTTACACAGCTGAAGTTACTCTCCTAGACAGAATTAATCTGTTCTCAACTGGTAAAAGTGAATTAAAGAAACGGACTTTCTTGACACCCTGTAAAGTTTTGGAGAACAAATTAGAAGTGTAACAGATAGTTTCCATGAGGTCTTGATATACTGGAGTTACTTTATAAAGGAGGAAGATGCCCATTTCATTATCCTTTGATTTGTTGCTGTTGTCATCTAGTGTTTCACAGAGGTCTTCTGGCAGTAATACTGACTTATGCCCAGTTTTGTCATCTCTGTTTTTATCTGATTTTGTCACACTTTTAGTTTCTCAGATTTATAGAAATGATCCTTCTGTCCACACCTTTTTTGACAACACCTTCCTTGAGCTTCCTTATGAATAAAAATAAGCCCAGCTGACATCAAGCCATAATTTGCATGAGCTAGTTTTGCCGAATTCTGCAGAATTTTCTTGGGATGTGTTCCAACACATGAGGAGTTGAGAGAAAGCATCTCAAGGTCACCACAAAGAAGAAGGGTGTAAATGAGAGAGATGTGACCAGACTCGTCACCAACGTGTCCCATGCTGATGAGAAGAACAAAACCCTGCCCCTAAAACAGCTCTGTTGTATAATTTTGCCTGAGTGGCCAGAACTACACACTTGTTCACATGACTGACTCGTGTTCTCACACCTGCTGACACTGGTGTGGTCTCTGCCTGTGCAGCCCGAGGTGTTTGCAGGCTACAGGTTTGAGTATTCCGTACAGTCCGTGCCTGTCGTCACGAGAGGCATCCTGGAAAGCTTTCCCTCATGATGTGTTACAGCTGGCAGGCCAGTCATGGGTGTGCAGCCACTGCTGCTGCTCAGGAGCTCCTTACAAAACTGTCCCTCCCCTGTGCTCTTGTCAAGAAGGTTTTCGCAAGTGTCCTATGCCAAGCAGTGAAATGAAATGTTCCTACTCCATTTGAAGACCTCTATGACAACAGGATTCCGTTGAGCATATTAAGTCTTGAGAGCACAAAAGCAGCTGTCATTCATAAATTTCTCGTCTTTAAAAGTTGCTCCATGAGGTGCCCTGCCAAGAAAGGAATGGTTATTATGGTAATTGTGCTTTATTTCCTGTCTCTCATCTGTGCATAGGGCCCTGCATGCTGGCATGGTGGTAACTTGAAATCATAACAATATACTCTCATTGCCTTTCAAAGAAACAGGTCACATGGTGTCCAAGTTCGAAGAACACACTTACCTTTTACTCCATTCCAGGAGCAGTGCTTCTGCTGCCTCACCTTGGAATTGCAAGTGCTATTGCTGGCATGGCCATGATGCAGTCAGGTACCCAACATGGCCTCATCTTCCATTCACTTCCTCCTAGCTCCACTTCATAAGTTTCCTTGCACCTGTAAACAAAATCCCCCAAAATTCATTATATGAAAATGACAACCTCCCTATCTGTATCATAGGACCAGGCTGGCTCATTCTTGTTTGGTTTTGAGTTCTTTCAGTAGCTGGCTACTTGTGATTTACCTCTAGGCCCGTGTTTTCTATCTCGCTTCCTCTAGTGTGTAAAGAGCATTTCTGGCAGCTCCTTTGCCCTGGTAAACCCCTATGGCCAGGACTCCCAGGTAAATTGTCTCATCTAATGCACCAAAACCAGGGTTCCAGAGCCAGATCTGCCCCTCATGAAGGACAGAGAGCATGCTTAGTTATGGTCCAAGCAAAGGTCAAAAGAGTCAAGTGGAAATGCAAAAAACACTTTTATTTTCCATAAAGCACTACAGATCCCACTTAATACCTGGTTTTGGTCTTTTCTGAAACATTGCTTTGGCTTTTGGGCTTTTGCCTTATTTTTAACCTGGTATTAATTTTATTAGCAAACTTTTGATTCATTTTGATAACAAAAATTTTCTTCGATTTACTTCATTCTGGAGCTGATGCCAGAAAGGCAGCAGTGCTGTGTGATAATGGCAGTTCTTAAGCAAAAACAGGGTGATTTTAAGAATTAGGTGATGCTTCCAAACCCAAGTTTCATTTTTAAGAGTTATTTCCATACTGTTCTCATTCAGACAATTTCCTTAGCCTTTATCATGATATTTGGAATAACGAAATGGACTTCAGGGGGAACTTGCAGGAGCACAAGTGAGTCAAGGAAAGCAGCAGCTATGGAGTTTTCTGAGATAAGGTAGAAAAGCACATCATTAAGTGACTTGGTGATGGTGATCAAAGTTAAGAAAGGAATACCCCTCCTTGAGTTTTTTTCTTTCTCCAAGTAATTAATATATTATTGGCCTCAAAAAAGGATTACACAACCTTGTCTCTTACTCAGAGCAACCTTGCTAGTAGTTATCTTGCCTTGAAAAAAGCTAACACTATGTCTCTAAAGCTTTTCACCACAAGAGCACATAGTTGGCAGTCTTTATTGCAACCAACAGGATGAGCAAAACCCTCATGCACCTTTGAAGGACAAATGTTTTGGCTGGGACGCAGCAGTTAATTAATATTTTTCTTGTTCACAGCACTGCAGTGTCCCAACCAAGGTCAAGGATGCATTGTGTGAGGCATTACATAGATTCATGGAAGGAGCAAGCTGCTTCTCGAAGCTCAGAAGAAAGGAGTGATAAAAGTTAGAGGACAGAATGGGAGTGCATTCAAAACAACTGCTAAAGATAGTGCTCATCACATGAATTTTAAGCTAGGGTTCTGCCCAAATTACTGTGCTGCCTCACAGCACAAAAAACCAACATATAATACAACCTCAATGATTTTAGGTTTTTCTCTAAAGAGGAGAGGTGCAACAGCAACTAAATTATCCTCCTGAAACAGGGATTGGTAGTTATAGTCAGAAATCAGCTGGAGCTTACAAGTGGGCAAAGTGACCATAAATGGCCTTTGCTGAGCTGAATGCAGCATCTTTTATTCACCACAGAACAATCCAAGTTGTGTGTAGAGGAATTGCATGATTTCCTCAGACCTAACACTCTTGTGCTGAAACCCTGGCCCTGAATCAAAATGAGGTTTGCAAGCGATATTGAAATGGAGATTCTTATATAACGTATATCTCTGGGAATCTGGGCATACATGGGTAATGAATGTAATACAATTTTAATGAGAATTTCATTTTATGACTCAGGATACAAGAAGACATAGCTTCTCCTAATATAATTACCTTTGATTAATCTGTGGGAGTTATTAATTTCAGACAAAAGTTTTGCTTTTCTGAATGTCCAGACTAATGAAATTACTCTTATTAGTTTGACAGTAGATGATGACACAGATACAATAGGCACTGAAACAGAGATGTATTGGGCAGCTTACTGGAAATTGAAATTGCAGCAAATGAATATTGCACGTTGACCTATGAGCACAGTGGCCACTTTTTCAACAAGAATTCTTTTCTCTTCCCTCTGTTTGGGCTTTAACATACACGCAGCACAATCTGCTTCAAGCTATCACCAAGCACCTCTCAGAAACACAAAGCAGGAATGAGAAGGAAGTATTATTGAAGGAATATTTAAGTATTCCACCCAGCCATTTTAACATTAAAATTTACATTCTGTTATGATAGTGGCCAAGGGAGTGAAAGAAACCTGGTCTCCATTACGTAAGGAGTTGTTCTGACTCTCCAGAAAATAAAGTCTGAGCCCACAAGAATTCAAAATCTTATTTCCAGCAAACCAAAGAAATAAGTATAAGAAACCGCGGCAGGGAATTCAAAGAGGTCTGACAAGGGAGCCAGTTCTAAGGAAGGACATGGTGATGGATTGTACTACTCTTTAATCCTCTTTTCTTGCAGTCTGATCTATTTTATTACATGTACTGTTCTGCGGAAAAGGGGTGCAGGAAGGAAAGCTGCTCACCTGCCTAAGCTGACAGATATTCCCTGCATGAAGTGGTGCTCTCTGGGTTGAGGGGGATTTGTGCCCTTCCTGAGAACAGCCTGAGTGAAGCAGCTGGAGTGCAGAGCAGGACGAGGGCAGCAGCAAACCTGTGGCAAAGACTGAAACTGGTAAACTTCCAGAGAAGTGAAAAGACTTCCAAGGACCAAATGCAACCTACCCATGTGGAGTCTGTTACAGTCCAGAAAGGTTCTGAGAACCACTGGTCTGAGCCCAACACTGTAAGAAAGAAGAACAGAGGAATCTGATTGCAAATCCTTTAATTTCTAATGTATTTTACCCAAGGGATCTTAGATCTGAAGTATCATTTTATAATTTCACTTTCAAAGTTACTTCTTTCTTGTATTTCCATTAGCACATCTGCGATGATGGAGAGCTTGCTTGGTGTTTGTGGTGTGCTCTAAGTCCACCTCAGAGCTCTGATTTACTTCAGGTCTCCTTATACCCATGCAAAATTTAGGGGCAACGAATAATGAAATACAGAGTTTCAGAATGTTTGCACCATGCTGGCACACCATGCATGTAGAAATCAAATTAATTTGATATATTTCATATATAAAGGACCTAAGAATCGGGTTAGAGGATGAAAGGCCAAATGAACATGTTACTAAATGAATTTGTCTCTGGAATAAGCTAGATTCTCAAGTCCTCCCTTACACAAAGCTTGCACTAAATTTTAACAAGTTTGCCTATAAAAGGCTGGGAGAAAATCAAATATTATTTTATTGGATTTAGCAGTGGATGAATATTTCTCATTCTGTCACAATAAGATTATTTACTCACAAAGAGATAGTAAAATAAAATATTATGAAAGATAAATGCTTATATATAAATGGCAAATTCTTCCCCTATATAATTTTACTTTGAGGCATAAACATTACAAATGTGTCTTCTGTTTTAAGTGTTATTTTTCCTCCAATGCTTTTACCATTATCTTCCCATATTTATCATTGCAAGCAAAATCCCTGTCCAATTGCATTTGTATTCCTGGATGGCCTACTTCCTTCTCAGGTGAAGGTAATATGAGAGTCAGGTACTTGCTTTCTTTCTGCATTTCATAGTGGAAGCCTTCTTTTGGGGTCTGAAACCAAATCACAAAGAGATTTTCTGCAGGGACTATTAGACTTGTTCTGTTACATTCTTCTTCTAGGCACCTACAATGAAAGGTAAAACTAACCATCCTACTCAGAAGAATGCAAAGACCTTTCATTTCTACCATTTCCCTACTAAATATCTCACTGGAACTCTCCCTCCTGAATTTTAATTATGGGTCTTTTTAAGTTCATAAGCATTAAACAAATATCATTTCTTACTTAGGAAATACCATTACAAGCGATTCACATGTACCTCACAACTTTGTGATTAAAGCAATTGTGAATTTTCCTTGTCAGACTCGAAATAAGCATTGTATAGAACAGTCCTACTCTGTTTTCCAAATTACAGTGCAATAATTGGCTCGTGGTTCCAAGTCACGACTGAGTTTCTGTATCTCCTACATTGTTTTCTTCTCTCTTTCATTTCCATATCTACATCTTTGTTTTAAGTTAAGAGCTGAAGAATTATTCAGCAGCATAAACCAGCAATTTCTCTTTGCTGTAGAACTTTCTTTGACATTTTAACACAGTATTAAAGATGCTGGAAAGTGTGTGCATTAAAGACTGTATGTAGAGAAAGACAAACCTTAAATCTATTTTGCAGAGTTTGTGTCTGTTCTTCCACCCCAAAAAACATCTCAATGGCAAAATTTGATTCCTGAATATAAATGGTGAAAATATGACAAGTGGAGTTAGCTGCAGACCATGTAGATATTAGAATAGTTAAAAGCATAAGAAAATATGCTACCTTTAAGATACCACACTGATTAGGATGGCCCTAAGGCTAACTAAAGACGATCCCCAATTATAAAAAATCACTGCTAGATATAAGCAATCTTAATGAGCAATGAAATTAGACAGTGAAGCTCAAAAGAAAATGATGATATATATGCACAAATCTCATTACTCTAGTGGTATGGAACATTCAACATAGAAATATCTGAAAGTAAGAAAGTAATAATTTATCTGTAAGTTTTCCCTTCAAATTAAAACTTTGTCACTGATTTTTTTAAGACATCCTGAAATGGATAATTGGCATCATATCATCAAATATGTAATGCCGCTTGTTATAAAAGGTATATAATTTTGTGTCCCACCGTGTCGCTCTGCATCATAAAATTAGCCAAGGATTATGTCTTTCAAAGCAAAGGACTGAGCTCCAGTATATCGAAGCCATCTGCTGAAAGAATCAGACAGAAACTGCCACAATCACCAAACCCGCGATACTGCCAGCTTTACCTAAAAGGAAACACAACATGTCACACTCGTCTGACATTCCCTGTTGTCAAAGAATATGACTTGCATACTGATCCAGCAAGCATCTGAGCAGCTTCAGGCACAGAAATGGTTTAGACTGATTTTGTCATTTAGATCGAAATAGAAGAAAAGGCGAAGGATCTAGGATCGAAGTGTTCCAGCACCAGATTGTGGAGCTACTATTCTCAGCAAAGGTCATTCATCTTGCATGCCTTGGTTCAGGGAAAGGTCCCAAAAATGAAACTCTAAAATAAGTTACAAATTCATCACCTTTGGGAAAAAAAAAAATCTATTCTGTCATGGCACAGTCACAAAAGAGAGTCTGAAATAAAAGCACTGCACTGAAAAGAAATTGTCTGGCTTCATTATGACAGGTTTACAGTATTGGTTCTTTCAGTTTTGTCTATACTATAGACTACCCACGGCAAAGACATGGAAACAAAGCTGGTCCATGCTCATCCACACTTGTTAATGTTGCAGTATTCCTGTGCCAGCTAGCAGTTTTTCCTTGTTCAGTTTGGTATCAGCATCAGTCATGGTCTCTTCTTGTTACTCAGTACAGTCACCCTATTTGAGAGGAGAAAGAGAAGGGCTTTATCCAGCCAGATATGACTTGTGCCATGCTCTCGTCCACTCAGCCAGAAAACAGGCCCTTCTTTATCAGTAGATACGTAGCCGTAATGAGAGGAATTGCATCCATGGTTCTACATCATGTTTAAATGGTATCCACATGTTTCCAGGGACGGGGCATCTACCACCTCTCTGGGCCACCTCTTCCAGTGTTTCTCCATCCTCATCGTACAAATTTGTTCCTTATATTTAGTTTAAATCTCCCCTCTCTTAGTTTGAAACAATCTACCTCTTGTCCTACCACTCCCTATCAAAAAGCTTTCCTTGTCTTTCTCAGAGTCCTCCTTTAGTATTGAACAACTGCAGTGAGGTGCTCCCAGAGCCTCCTCTTCTCCAGGCTGAACAACTCCAACTATCTCAGCCTTTCTCCACAGGAGAGTTGTTCTCTGATCATTTTTGTGCCCCTCATCTGGACTTGCTCCAACCGGTTCAAGTCTCTCTTGTGTTGGGAACCCCAGAGGTGGATGCAGCACTGCAGGTGTGGTGTCACCAGAGCAGAGGGGCAGAATCCCCTCCCTCACCTGCTGCCCACAGGACTTGGGATGCAGCCCAGGACATGGGGGATTTCTGGGCTGTGAGTGGACATTGCTGGGTCATGTCCAGCCTCTCATCCACCAGGTCCTTCTGGTCAGGGCTGCTCCCAATACCTTCATCCCCCAGCCTGGACTGGTAACAGGGGTTTCTCCAACCCAGGTGCAGCACCTTGCCCTTGCTCTTATTAAAGTTAATGAGATTCACATGGGCCACTTCTCTAGCTTGTCCAGGTCCCTCTGGATGGCATCCTGTCCTTCAGGTGTGTCCACAGCACCACTCAGCTTGATGTTGTCTGCAGACTCGCTGAGGGTGCACTCAATCCCATTGTCTGTCATTGATGAAGGCATTAGTTAGCACTGGTCCCAGTATGGACCCCTGAGGGACACCACTTGTCACCAACCTACATCTGGACAGGGAGCCACTGACCACTACCCTCTGGATGTGACCACCCAACTAATTCATCATCTACCAAACAGCCCACACATCAAATCTATGTCCCCCCAACACAGAGTGGGGATGTTGTGCAGGACCATATCACAGGCCTTAAATGTCTCAGACAATATCTCTGACTTAAAGAAACAGTTTGTGCCCAGAGTTTGCAACTTAGAGAAAACACAAATTCTTTACATTTCAGGAAGAACATATTCTTTATCTGCAAATCAGTAAAAAACTAGAGACTTTTCCCTTCGTTATGCATTGTTCCAGTGACGTTGCTTTTGTCCTGTGAGCAACTGTTTTTCCTCAAGAAAAGAAAAAGAAAAGAAAAAGGAAACAACCTGTAGAGAAGCACCATTAAAAGACACTAAGCAATGGGTTACAGAACAGTCCAAACCAGGGCATTATTGAATTTCAGACATATCTGTAGCTCTCAATGGACCAGTTTGTGCTCTTAGAACCCCTTGACATCACATCATCATGACTTGTTTTTCTTCTTTCACTACACGAAGTTTTCTTTTCTGCAGTTATTCCTCTCATCATGTCAATGGAATAAAAACATGGATCTACTGCCATGTGCTGCAGTGCTGCCTATGCTGCCAGCACTCTCTTCACTCCCCTGCATTAAGCTCTTAGCCTCACCCATGTCTCTATTTGAACTACAAGTTCTTTGGGGCAAGGATCTTCTACCACCATGTGTTTGTAGAGCGCTTAACATAAGGAAACCGTATCATTTATTGGCTGTTAGGCATGACCGTAATAAACATAATAAATAATAATAACCTTTTTAGCAGTTCACCAATTACCAGAGATCAGAGTAAAACCTGGCAGGAAATGGGAGAGATGCCTGCCCTGGGGTACTTTCTGTGCCATTCTTAGCACAAATTATGACCAAAAAGAAAATTGTTCATAATGAGATCTAGATGAAAGTCTTCACAGGGAGAGAAGAACTATACCAGAAACTGGGGGCAGGGCTCCTCATGGCCTCATCTTTGCTATAGGCAAATGGTCTTGGCCTAATTACAAATTTTTCTTTTAGAATTTGTCAGTAATTGTGGCAAAGAGCAGTCTAAATGGGATATTGTTAGTAGTGCACTCTTTTCCCCTTTGCCCAATTTGTTTGAAAGAGGGCTGTCTTTTTTTCCCTCTGGGTTTTCTCGTTCTCTCCATCTCCCCAAACAGCTCTTGCAGTGTTCTTTCCTCCTTCCTCCTTGCTCTACTTCTTCCTCACTTCAGTCTCTCACTCTGTACCCCAAAATCATCACTCATACCCCACACGACACACATCCTCCTTCCCCTCTGCTTTTTCTCACAAAAGCTCACGTACGCCTGCTCTGAGGATGGTGTTCCCAGGTGGTGATTAATGAGAGTTCTAGCTGGAGCTAAAAGCTGTGATGAGTGTCTATATAATAACAAACATTAGTGCAGGCGAGGGAGGCAGAAGCATGCGTTTCTCTTCCCTGGGCTGCCAACACACTTACTATTTCACAGCAACTCGTTTGAAATACTGAGCTCCTGGGCCTCATTCCAGCCAAAGCTGCCTAAAGGTCCTGATAACTTCTGAGGTGCAGGAGAAGATCCAGACCCATACCACAGTTTAGGAGAGGATCTACATTTCCCTAGATTGGTTATCATGTTAACTCTGCAACAGCAAAGGGATTTTCTTTCAAATGCCACCGAAAAAAAGAAGGAGAAATTTCTGCGTCTGATGGTGTGGTTTAAATCTAGCTGGGAACTAAGCCCCACACAGCAGCTCACTCACTCCCCACTGGCTGGGATGGGGAAGAGAATCAGAAGGGTAAAAATGAGCAAATTCGTGGGCTGGGATACAGACAGTTTAATAGGCAAAGCAAAAGCTGTGCATGGAAGCAAAACAAAACAAAAAATTCATTCACTGCTTCCCATGGGCAGGCAGGTGTTCAGCCACAACACAGCCTAATACTGGATACCATGAATAAAATTATCTTTATCCCTTTCAAACCCAGCACATATTGTAACAGTGAAGGTAGGACATCCCTCTTGCCACAAGGAGCTGCACGGGGCTGTGTTCCAGGGGTGTCTGCTGTGGCAGAGCTGCCTTGACCTGCCTCAATCGCCCTCCTGCCAGTCTCTCCCAGTGCTCTCATTCAGTGAGCATGCCTGCGTTTCAGACAGAAACCACTTAGGTCCTATCATGATGTGCTCTGAGGAAAACGGGGAAGTGTGCAAACAGAGCAAGTGACATTTAATCTCCACTTCTGCGCTTTTATCTGAGAAGCTTGACAATATGCTGTGATTGGATAATGATTCAGGGAGAAATATTGGAGGGAGAAAGTGCAAAGAAATATGCAAAAAGAAAAAAAAAAACAGCCGAAGAAAAAACTGTGATCTAAACTAGATACCCATTAGGGCTAATTTTATGCTGAGCTGGGAAAGAAAATTTTAGACTGCTACTAGACAGCCACAAAGCAACAGCTGAGTTTCTGTATCATAAAGAAAAGTTTTCCTATAGTTGCACTGATAATGCTGAGTTAAAGTAAAAGTCATGATGTGAAAAGGTGATTTCTATATAGATATTGCAACATTTAACGGGACAAAAACCATACAAAGCCCAGACAAGGCTTGAATTTATAAAGTATTTTAGATTTGCACAGAGGAATAGAATATCCTGAGTCTAAATGGAACCACAAGGACTTTAGAATCCAACTCCTGGCCCAGGACACCCCAAGAATCCTATCATGTGCCTGAGAGCATTGTCCGGACACTTCTTGAGCTCTGTCAGGCTTGGAGCTGTGACCACTTCCTTGGGGAGCCTGTTCCAGTTCCCAGCCACCCTCTGGGTGAAAAACCTTTTCCTAATACCTAAACTAAATCTCCCCTAATGCAGTTTTATTCCATTCTCTTGGATCTTGCCACTGGTCAGCACAGGGAAGAGATCAGCACCTGGTACTGACATGTTACACACGTTTGTACCTGCCATCAGGACCAGGGCCAGGCTACACTAAAGCAGTTCCAGTGTCCAGTACAAAGAGTTTAGTGAATGGCCACACTGCCCTGCCTGATATTCCATCCAGCCCGTACCCAAAGGAAGAGAGGATGTGACTCAAAGCACTAACCATTGCTCTGGATTGCTTTAATTTGACTACATTAGATCCTCTCATATAAGTTCTAATCTTGTTTTCCTATATCTGCATTTGTCATACGTGTTATTGGCCTCTTATCTTCGCAGTTTGGTCTCTCTTAGCTAACCCTCATGCCTCCTTTTCTTCCCTCACTTTCACTCAGCACAGACTTTGGAACATGGATTTGAGATAAACGAGAACTGAGCAGAGATCAGAATCTACTGTACTCATTAAAGAAACTTTCTAGCTGCTTTGCTCTTCAAGTAAATAGTGTATAACAAGTTGTCTGTTAAAAGACGAAGGTCTGGGATAATGGAAGACCTTGTGCTGTTGTGAGAGCAGTCAGCAAAATGATGAGTCAGTGTTCCTGCCCGATACCAAGGGACACACAGTTTAGTCTTAGCCCTTATGTCACAAATCACAAACGCTCATGGCTCTCCCTGGGCTGATCCTTAGGACAGAGTAAGCCAAATTACATCCTTCTTAAGGAAAGGTGTGATGGGGTCACTGCAAACCTGGCCTTATTATCACAAGTACTGTAACATTTATTCTCCCCTGTGAATGTATCTGAATCGATTTTGATTGCATTTTGCTTTCCTGCTGCTAAATAACCCCATTAGGAGATGACTGTAAAGGGAAACCTGGGTGTTTGGGGCTCAGACTCCCTCTACTCTAGACATACACTAGATGCTTCAGCTGTGAGGGTCTGGGGTGGCTGTAGGATTTCTCTGCTTTCTGCTGTAGAACTACCCAAGTCTTGCTTCCTCTTAAAAACAGTCGCTTCCTATGTCCCACTCTTCAGCTTGCTAGCAGAGGGATACTGAGAGAGGAGAAGTCAGGAAGAGAGGGAAATGGGTTAAGCATTACCAGAGGAAAAAATTGCTGTAGTCTCCCTGAGGAAGACACGGCCTGGCTTGATTCTGAAGGGAGGCAGGGAAAGGGAGATTTAGGAACATCCGGGCCAATCTGGAGAACTGTGCAGGATTTCCTTTTCTAATATCAAGTGCTTTTCGTCATCCATTTAAGGCCCAAAAGTACTGAGAACAGTCACCGCCTCAATTAAAATGCTTTATTCCCAATAATTTCACTGTGTAATTGTCCATCCAGTTCAAGCCAAGAATTTCTACCCAAGTCTGAGAAGTATGGCCTTTCCAGAGCAAACCCCATGCCAAGGGCTGTGCTGCCTCAGAGTGCTTGTCTCTATATAGCATTTGACAGATACTCTAGTGCCTAAAAAGATATTTCCACAACTTTATTTAGACACATCTCAATTTAAAATCTGAATCTGATGGAAATATTCTCTTCAAGGCAGATATGTTCAAAGCACAGCTTCAGCCCAGCTGGATCATTTAGTTTTTCCCCACTGAGTTATACGATCTTTTTAATGGAAGTGTCATCTTCACCTTAATTATTGCAGTACAAGGAGAAGATGTTATAATATCCATGACAGCAAGTAAAAATTTACTAAGTTTAATAGATGGGAATATCTATTTTCTAAGATGATTGACCTCTGTGATAGAGGCTCTTGGCAACCTCCAATTCTGGAATTTTTAATGGTGAATTCCAAAGAAAAATAAACAGAGGAAAAGCCTTATTTAAGCATCTGGTTTTGGAGAATTCAATCAAAGATGACATCGTGTCTTATATTTTTCAGAGTCAGGCACTAAAACTCTGCAATCTTTCCTTGTGGCTGGAACTCTGTTTTTATAAGTTTTTTTACTTTTTTTACTTTTTTAACTTTTTTTACTTTTTACTTTTACTCCATTGTATATCCATGGAGAATAAATATCTACTTTTACCCATTTCAGAGTGTAAATTCTGTCTCCTTTTGTTTATTATGCCCTGCTTTGATTAAAGAAAATGGCAGATAATGCTATTTATTTTATGGTACTATTTATTTTATAGTAATTCTGTATGCTTTGAACATTGCTGACTTTTTCCTTATGTCTGACATAATTTTTTTCCTTCCAGTACTTCAAGCTCAGTGTTTCTAATCACATCCTTTATCTTTCAGATTCTAACATTGCAATTAGCCTTCCCCTCGGTCCTATAAAGATGTAAGAATACTGGTTCACTTTGTCCTTCCTCATGGACTATTCATTCCAGACCTCCTGAAAAACCAGCCTGAAGCAGCTGACAAAATTGCCCCTTAATGAAACTGCCCTATGAAATTACTCTGGAATAAGCTCCACAGCCATAGGAGAATTTGAGCTTTATGAGTGTTTTGCGTTAAATTTATTTTTAATGTGAGCATTTTAAATAAATCATTAAAAAGAGAGTAGTGTATGGGAAGTGGAAGCTGCATAGAGGTTCTACACGAATAGAGTCATCCTCCCATAGCAAAAGAAAATCTGTTCCTACTTTTTTGTGCAGCTTTATTAATCAGTTATTTGAATAACCTGTATCAGAAGCAGCACATTGAATCTTTTAGTAAAAAGGTACCACAGAGAAGCACATTTTGTTAAATGACACAGGAGATTCTCACAGATAAACAAATATTAAGATCCAATGGAGATTAAATAGTACTTTTCACATATGTGTAGCCTATGCTTATTTATCCTCAGTACACAAGCTCTGCAAACAGGAGAGTAAGTTTTGACAGGACACAGTCTATATGGTTAGTTTCCAGCTCGCTCTTTCAGTTTTCCTAATTGGTAATATTCAGACTTTTTCCATTTCAGGAAAACAGCCATGCTTCCCACTGCAGAAAACACAGATCCTTAAGAGTGACTGAACTTGTAAACCATGTGTTGACTTCTGTCAGTCACCTTTCATGGCAGCTATTTAGGAGTAGCCCATCAAATCATCAGGTTTCTCAGATCACAGGTGTAACTCTGTGTGCAGAGACAGTCTAATAAAAAGGCTCATCTAACCTAGATAGTAGTTTGCAAGTGGTTGAAACTAAGCTATTAGCACATATGACAAAAGTTAGTAATGGCTTTTTTTTTCGTTTAGTGTTTTTTGGTTTGGTTTTCTTTTTTTTTAGGTTTTTTTCAGGTTTTTTTTAACCTACTCTCCTTTCCAGACTTTACCTTAAATCTGACCGTGTACAAGGACACAAGCAAGGAAGATATCCTTCCTGTTATCCTGTTTGCTTTGCACTTTTGACAACACTTCACTGTGTGTTTGCACTGTGAGGGCATACCAGGTCACCAATCTATCACCTACTGTGCTGAACAAAAAAGGAAAAAAATTAAATTCTGCCCTAGATTTAGCACAGGTACAACACAAATTACACCAGGTATGTGGTCTGGAAAGACAAAGCAGGCAACAGAAGAAACAGCAAAACAGAATAATGGTGAATAGGCTGTACCCTCTACCTTCTTCTGGCTATTTGATTTTGCCTCTTGTCTGTTCAGGTCTCCAAGCATTGCTAAAGAATAAGAAAATAGGATTACAAAAACCTGCAGCAGTTGACTACAGATTTTACTGAAGACCTGTCAAAGCCTAAAACACACATACAAAGAGCGTGGGTCAGGTACATAAATATGAGTGTGAAAGACCACGTGCATCTTTACTCAGGAGTTTCAGAGCATCCTTCAGCCGTGTGCACTCACTGCTGTGCCATTGTGTGTATTTACCAGAGGGAGCAGCACAACAGATAAAGAAAGATCTTGCAGAAAGTTATTTCAGTAGCCTCTGTGTCTGCACCCCCAATTTATCCTGCAATGCAGTTGAAGTTGTATCACCAGCTCTGTGTTATCAACTGCTTCCTGTGTGTGTGTTTTGCTGGTGAGTAACATTCAGACACATTCCTTTGGCTGTTCTTATACCCCCTGGACTGGAATATCAGACCTGCATGTTTCTGCTTGAAATGCTGACAAATTGAATCATTATCAACCACCCTTAGGAATTTCATTGCCTGAGTCCTGACAACTGCTGGTGACATGCAAGCATTAACTCCAGCAAGAGGTGTTTAAACGGTTTTAAATCTCCAGTTCTCCCTCCTTCTCACTTGAAATATAAATGGTCAGCTGAACTTTAGAGCAGACATAATCAATAGGAAGCGAGCAGAAAGGAGGAGGCTGTGGCAGAGTGGATGGACACTTCAAAAGAAGCCATGTCAATATGCTTATCTTTTCCTCACACTGCACAAAGACCAATCTCCCTCATGGATAACAGAGTATTCTCCATCATGAATTACTGTCTCTTATAGTGTGGTTCAGCACCTTTTTGCTAGTGCTGTGATAGTGTTTGCAGTCATGCTTGTTTAGCCTTTGAAAATAAGGAGCATGTACGTGCTTTGTAACACTCCGAGTTTCCTGAAAATACCCAGTTGAAGCTTCAGACACTCTCACTGCAAATAGAAATCTCCAAAACTGTGGACAGTTTTGAAGAATGTGGACTGCATAAAGAAAACAGATGAACCAGTCTTGCTCTTTACTTGTCAAAGGGTGTAAAATTTCTCCTTTTATATCCATATATTTATTTCTACCCTTCAAAGTAATTTCCCTCTTATACAAAGAGATTAATCTGTGAGAACTATTAATATGAAGACTTTCTCCCATGTTCCAGTTTGACTTCCATTGAAAATGAGGTATGTTTGCCATATGTACAGAGGCAAGAAAGAGTACCCTTCAGTGGTTTCTGCAGGGCAAAGATGTTTCTGCACTAAAGGCGTCAGCCAAAGCAGCTCACCTGTACATCAGAGTGTACAAAACCACTGTAGACCAGAATAGAAAGCTGAGAGATTTGCCATGTTCAGGATGACAGATGGTCTTTTTTCATCTGCTACCTGACCAGGCAGAATATTTTTATCAAAAATTCTTTCCTGTTGCTGAGTGAGCAGGCTACAGGTACTCTTAGCTTTCCAAACGCTGATGAAATACGAGTTTTCCTTACACTTATCCCTTCCACGGCCCCAGAATTTTAAAGTTTAGAATTCTGGAAGGCATAAAAGAAATACAGTTAAATAAGACCTAAATTTAGCCCAAATGTATCTACATATTAGTTACAGATTTGCTTTGCTAGTACCAGAGTTTTATGGAGAAGCCATACCTTATCTTATGTTTGGATGTCTTTAAACAAATTCTGCCTGACTCTGCAATTTTGCTTTTTCTTGGTAATCTGCATATGCACTCTCAAACATTTATAAAGGGTATAAAAGATCAAGAACAGAGGAAAATCAGAGGCTGTGGTCCAAAATTCTCTGTCCAACAGTGGCCAAGAAACACAGGGACATGCAGGGACAGCATATCATGATGTTGCCCAAGGAGAATTTTACAGTCTCTAGTCCTTTGTAAATCTCAGCGAGAGCCAGTAAATCCCTGAGCCAGTTTACTTGTATTTCATAATCCTTGATTTTAGGGTTTTTTTCCACTCCTGTTAATTTTTTCAGTTGTTTGCTGAAACATTGTTAACTTTTACGATCAACATTTCAGTGAGGAGCTCCCATAACATGGGAATATGCAGCTTGCTTTGGTGTCTTTCCTTAAACTGCGAGTTCCATTTGATGTCTCCTACAGCACTCACTGGAAGACACAGTGAACATCATCCATCTTCTCCCATCACTCATGGTTTTACAGACCTTTATCATACTTTCTGTAACTCACCTGCCTGCCAGCCTCAAGAGCTGCCACAAGACTCTTTCTCTAAGTGGCACAAGTGTTACCACGATGTGGGCCCACAGGAACAGGCCTGGCAGACAAAGGCAGTGCTGTGCCAGGGCAGGGGCTCCTCGGCACTGGGGTGGTCGTGTGCCAGGCAGGAGCAGGGTGGGACTGTGGTAAGGCACAGCTGAGCCCTTCAGCCAAGCTGGGGGCACAGGGAGGAGCAGCCCACAGGGGCTGAGTGGGACTGAGCGCAGCCCACATCCCCTCTTTGCCCGTGTCTCGAACCATGAGCTTTCTCATCCTGGTTTTTTCCCTGTCCTGAGGAAAAAGGGCAGTGAGGGAGCCCTTAGCCCTTAGCCAAGGTTAACTACCGCAGGGATCAGGATGAGGCCTGGTGAGGGGAAATCAGGTCAGACACAGCCTGGGATGGCTGGGAAGGACCATGGGGAACAGACTGAACTGCTCAGGCTGGACCAAAATGGGGTCGTGGGCTGGGATGTGAGAGGCACTGTCTGAGGCAGGTCAGGGCCAGCATGTCCTGGGACTGCCCTCAGAACCAGGACATGTCTTCCAACCTAATGTGACTTGGAAGGAACCCAGGTCATGGCCTCAGAGCTCTGCGCAATGCAAACCAAAGGGCACTAAGTGGAAAGAATGAAGAGATTTGCTTTAATGGCACAATCTCGATGTAAACATGCTAAGGCCTGCACTCCAAGATGTTTGGATATGACCTCATCCATCCACCCAAGTGCAGCTGCAGCGTCTCCCAGCTGGTCTGATCAGAGCTGTGCAGTTTACCACTAATTTCTTACTCAAGGCTAGGTCTATTGAGCATCCCCATGCTCCAGAGCTGTTCCAATCTATGTGAAAAACCAAGCATATTCCCTTAATCTTACCTTCCATAACAAAAATGCAACAACATAGTTCTTCAAAATAAGTAAAACAAGACAGTAACAACAACAACAAAATATCAAATATCAGAATGAAATGAAAAAAAGAGAACAAAACAAAAACGTACCACAACACAAAGCCATTCACCAAACACTACACTGAGAGGGAGGATAAACAAAAAAAAGAACATATAAAAGTTAATACGTTTCCTAGTGCTTTCCTGGCAGACTCATGCAACAGGGAGAATGGTCTGGATACTGTGGCTCACATGCCTGCTCTCAGCAGAGGAAAAGTGAGATGATAATAACCCCTTCTGATGTATGGCAAGGGACATCAGCTGACAAACAGTGTGATTCATGATCCTTGTGTTGGAGGGGAATGACAAATGATTGATAATATATTTCCACATTGTTTCTGACAGGTGGCTTGTGGAAGGAGAGATCAATCCCAGCTTCTGAAATGCTTAGAGATCTCAGCACAAGGTAAGAAGGCAACAGCTAACACGTGAACTATGCTCTGCAGTGGTTGAGATCATCTGAGCAGCAGCTATGCTTCCCTTTGGGGATTTTATACAGTAAACGCTCTATTTTCCAAAGCATTCAGCATCCTCTGCTTTTCCCTGATGCTCCTGTGTGTTCAGGGTATTGAATATCATACAGGAATGGACCTTCAGAAGACCATGCATTTTTTAGCAGGGATTTTCAATAATTCAAAGGATCAGGCCCTAAATATGCATGGTATTAGACGAGAAATTTTCCAGTCTCTTTACCACACAATTTCAAATGCAAAGAGTTTCTGGCTTCCATGTAGTAGCAGCATTTCAATCTCCCAGCCATATAAAATGCCTGGCTAATTGGACTAGTAGAGGAAAGGGGGATTTTTGTGTTTGATAAATTAATCAGTGAGCACTGCTGTACATTTCCCACTAAAATCCTTAATTAGACATAAAATGCCAAAGAATGAGATTCTTTCTTTAGTTTTTAATTGAAGGGATGACTTTTGATCCTCCATTAGTGAGGAGAGAAAAAAGCCTTTCAAACGGAAGCGGCACCCCAGCTGTTGCTGAGCGTCTGAGAGGTTCAGCACTGCACTTCCACGAATCCCAGGAGCCTATTGATACTTAGCATAAACATGCTAAAAGGATCAAATTGACATTCACACAAACCAGAGTCCATGAAATCACGAAAGCTTTTAATCCAAGCCTCTGTGTAAAAGGATAGCTTCCAATTACCAGTCTAGACTAATCATCAATGTTTAGCTTATAAAAATGAAGCTATCAATAGCAAAAGCAAATTCTGAAATGTTGGTAGAGTCCAGGCATAAGCTAGAAGATGATTTAGTCATTCATTGCAGCACTTCTTTCTTGCTCAGTTTTTCAGCATTTCCAGAGTTTTGTAACCAATGAAGAAAAAAAATCCCTGGGGCTTCATTGGTTACAGATTTCACACAAGCACACAAAAACACACACACACAAAAGGCAACCAGGGCAAGAGCCAGGGCAGTCGAGGATATCCTGTTAGAATTCTCTGTAGGTCTTTACTCTTGCCTTGTACTGCTCAGATGGAGCTAACACTTAGCGGGACCCTTAGGCAATGTTACAGGGCAGCTGCAAGTCAAGGTGAAATGCCACTCCTGTTCTTTCATTAACCCTCCCGGGCCTGTCATTAAATATGGCAGGCTTAGCATTTTTCACTTCAGATGGAAAAGCACTGCCAATCCCAGGAGGCAGAATTTTTTCGATGCCTAAATTGATGAACAAGTCAAGGTCAGCAATTTTCAGTTTATTGGCAGAACTCTATTTATCTTTAGAAGTATTGAAATGGTATTTCAGGTGCCCTGGAGCAGAGATGTGACCAAACCAAAAAGAGAGGGTTTATGAGAACCAATGCCACTATACTACCTGAAGTATTGTGAGTGGCTTTAATTTAACTTGCTACATCAGAAGGAGCTATTTTGTGATTAGAAACATTTTCATAAGAAAAGAACTTTAATAAATGCAACAGCACACAATAGATGCAGACAAACACAGAGAAGCAGAATAACAGAGAAAGAGCAGAAACTGCAGCCAACCACCCATTTAAATATAGGTTTTGATGCAAAGAAATGTGCTTGGGCTATGTTTGAGGTTTGTTTGTTTGCTTAGGAATGATTACCACTAACAGGCTGACTAACTGATCTAGAGCTCAGTGGGAGAAACAGAACTGACCATTTGAAACTGTCCATCATCATAGCAATTCACTCATGACAGCTACCGAAAGCCCACTTTCGACAGCTGAGCTCCACTTTTGTTCATAAAGCTAAATAACCTCAGTTTATTTGTAATGAATAATAATAGTAATAGGTACACCCATACTGCTGCAGGAGCAGTTTGCAAAAACTGGATTTAACTGTTGCTGCAAGGGGGTTGCACTGAGAGGACCTGCCTTCAGCTAGAAAAAATGTCTTTTTTTTCCCCCAAATAAATGCAGATTGTCTAAAAGTAGCCAAAAAAGAAATGAAGATAATAAATGTTTCTAGCAAAGACTAGCAAGCCTAGTTAAAATCTGGAGCCTACTGAATTTAGTTCAACCCATTAAATCAGTGGCAGACAGGCCTGACCTGAGCAGGGGACCTGCAGCAGAGATGTTGTGGCTGCACCTCTGCTACTTGGGCTGCTTCATGAACGAACACTTAGCCTTTGTTAAAACTGTAAATTAAACTGTTGCCTGCCTAGGTTTTGCTGCAAGTGAACTAATTTCTGCTAGTTAAAATGAAGGAAGAACACACCTCTGTCCCCAAGGAAGATGGAGTTTAAATACACACCACATTTTTCTTTATACAAACTATATATATTTTGGGGAAAAGCGAGCTGGGATCCCACAGTATCACTAAGCTAACTTCCTTGTGTGAGGTTTTATTTTTTGGAGATGTTGTACCGCAGACACCCCACCTCTCCTAACAGAAATGGTCTGGGTACTAAGCCTTTGAAACAGGCAGCATCTCTGCATTCTGGTTAAGTCCTGACGTTAGGATGTCTGGAAAAGAAAACTCTCCTGGGTGCCAGCAAAAAAAGAAACACCAAAAGTGTGTGGGAAAGTGGTTGGGATTGAAACTCTCAAGGTTGAAGCATGATTCCAGGGCTGCTCTTCTGCTTCTCACAGTGATCAACTACCTTAACTGGGGCTTGAAACAAGTGTGGCTGCAGGGCTGCATCTTCAACAAGTGTCCTCAAAGCCACTGAGGACATTTAGAGAGAAGGATGGGTCCAATGAAATTCTGTAGAATCCAAGCTGCTAAGAGCCAGCAATTTAGATTTGCACAGAAGCAGGAATTTCTTGCTAAAAATGTAGGCATTAGCAGGCATTGAGCACCCAGGGAGCCAGAGAACCTGGCAGGGTTGCACTTTTCCTCAGTTTGCCCTTCAAGGACCCCAGATGGTGCTGAGTGGATGTGTATGCATGGAAAATGCCAGTTGGCAATTAATCTCAGAGAGACTTCTGAGGAGGAAAATATTACTTTTGTCCTGGAAGGCCAAGGATATTAATGATGCAAACTGAGTTTCCAAGTAAAATTCTTATAGTTCCTCCATACTAGATTTGCAACTTTTAGAAAGTGGTCAAAGGATCAGTATCTGAGTTTCATGCTTTGAGCAAGGAATAGCTAAGATTTTGTTGATAATCCCAGGGTTTCCTGATGACACTTTCTTTTATGTCAATGGTTCATGTCAATCTTAGCTAAATTCTAATTCCATTTACCCTAGAGTACATCTGTGGGCTTAGCAAGTCCATGTATTTTTCATTATATCTTTCACATGTGTATTTCACATGAGCCTGCTCTCATCTGGCTGCAAATTTAACTTGGCACTGCAAGTTTTAGCCACCAAGTGATGTTTTCACCAGAAAATATGGCCACCATCCCTCCTACTTCCTTCGTCCTCCCTTCCCGCTGTGTCAACCTCCAGTCCCCACTCCCACCAGCTGTGGCCTGGCTAGGAAACGCAGGAGGTTGCAACAGTGGCACAAGTGTGCACAAGGATAGCAGGTGAAACGCACAGTATCCCTCAGTTTAATTGATGTAGTCAAACCATCAGTCCCCAAATCAGCCACAGACCCTCATCTCCCACTGCACACAGCCACTGAGACCTTCACCCCAGCTTCCAGATGCCTTACCCTCCTCACCTCTTCGGGCATGTTGGTGTGGGTCCGTGCTGTCCTATGCAAATTTTGGTTCTATGCAAATTGCTTATGGTATGCAAATCAATGCATTAAATAACTAACATAAAGTGACACATACGGAGATGTGCATAACTTGGCAGCTATAAATCTGGAATCGTTCCATTGACGTCAGTGGTTTCACTTCAGATAGGCTACAGCATGGAAGGTGTTGAAATCTGGCCCTGTGATATTTTCAGTCAGCTTCTAAACACAAACTCAGGAATTAATGATTTCAAAGGTGTAATTATTATTATTGCCTGTGGGTTTTGTTATTATTTAGGTTTTTATTTGTACAGCTGAACATACACCTAAAATGGGGTTGCAGAACATACTTAATTTCAACAGGGCTCCCACTGATGATAAATAGAGCACCCGTGGTCTATCAGAACTTCAGGCAGTTGGAACCTGATTCACTTTGGTCCTAATGGCATAATAGTTTCTATTTTAAAGTAGCTGGGGCCTAAAATGCAGGATTTATGCCAAAAAAGTCTTCAGAGGCAGATGTACACCCTAAAGTATTTCAAATCAATTTAGAAGGGGGAATGAGTATAGATAGCTCCGAGCTACATGCCATGTATTTTTGATCTGGGACTGGGAGCCTGGAAGCATATGCACTGTCTTGTGTAACCACCCCCTGACAAGGATCTGGTGTTATTGTGTGCAGGGAAAGCAGAACATGGTAAAGGTTAACGCTGCACACGGCAGAACCACAGTGCTGAGCAGGGCCCTGGTTGTGACTGCTCCAAAAGTGCTGTGCAGTCATTTACACATTCGCAAATGTCGCTTTCACATGGCAGAATTTCCACCCACTTTTGCCCGAATGTAAATGACTTCAGGAGATGCCAGGCATTAAGTGTTCTCACAACGGCCCCCAACATCCCACTGCTCAAAAAAGGTGCTTAAAAACACTCCTAGAAAACACTGTAAGACTTTCAAAATAAATCCGTTTGTGTTTCTGAGCCTTCTTGGTCACTAGTGGGGTTAGGCTCAGATTTACCAGGATATACTGAATTACAGGACATGTGCAACGATGACAAGGATATCCAGCAAAGCCTGGCAATGAGAGACTGGAAGAGTCAAGCTTTGCTCCTGCTGTCTATTTGATCTGTTCAACTTGCCATAAATTCTGTTGCACACCGCATGAGTGAAAATCTACGGGAGGATTGTATGGCATGAAGAAGCTTCCAGATTTCTTATTAGTCAACCGAACTAGCATCAGAGATTATGGATTTAAATATAGAAGCAGTCTAAACTGGAAATGTCAGTGTCTAACTGTACAAACAATGTAACATTTATCAAGCGTTTTTATCAATATTTGCTTTTGGTTTTGTGCGAGTTTTTGGGGTTTTTTGCTGACACTGTAATCATGGTATCTGCATGTTTGTGTTGCTACAACTAACTTCTACTTTAACTGACAAAATTAGAAACTCTTATTATGGCCATTACTCCGGGAATGCTTTTTACTTTGTTTAGGTTTTTCTTTTTTAATCCTAACAGTCTCCCTGCAGACCTGAACTGACATCAATTTACCAATGTCTTGACATCTTAAAGTTGTTTCTTATAAAATTTGCATTGGTGTCATTTTGTTTCAACTGATATTGTGACAATGTCTCCCTGGATTTGTACTGACAATTTATTTTTATTTTGACATCATGTCATCCCTATAGCCCTTCACCAGCATCTATCGTTAAGTCTGTGGGTTTAAATGAAAAGTGGTTTCTTTGTGCAAACTACAGTAACTAACTGAACTTTCTCAGTAGCTACTTTTCTGACCTCAATATCTAGCTATTGATTGCACTTGGGTTTTTATAGAAATGTCAGAAGTTCCTGCCTAGTGCTTTAGGCAGCTCTTCCATATGTACCAAATAAGGAATTTAAACCTAAGCTCCCCTTGAAACTAAAAAATAATTGCCTGTAAAAAAAAGGTGAATGCATGTTTATAACACCAACACCGAAAAAACCTGGGCCCTGTTGGTGGCATTGCCTGGGGAGCTGCTGATCCTCCTTCTCTTTCACTGAAGTGTTAGAAACACCTTTCTGGGACTCAAAATTCCAGCTGTTTCCGGGTGTTTCCTTGGAAAACACAAAATCCTCAACATCTATATATTTAATATGCTGTTGGAACTTCATTTAAATATCAAAAATGACATTAGGCAAGCTCTGGTGTGGGCCAGAGGAGAGGGGATTTCAGGAAAGTTCCCATGTGACAGTTATACCTTTGAACCTGTGGGGGTTTTTTTCAGCTCTTTCATTTTTAAATTCAAGGAGACAGGAAGGATTGTGAGCAATGTCACAAATGCCTTGTGACCCTTCCTGAAGTAGAGCCTTTGTGTGGTATAGCTAGAATTCCCAAGGGCATATTTGTAAATTATAAAGCAAAATCCTGCCAGTGATTATTGAGTGTTCCTAGGATTATCCATGATCCTGACAGAGTGGCCTGTGTATGTGATTTTGCAAAAGCTATTTTTCATCAGAGTACGTGCATGGTTTAATGAGATATTTGCAGCAGTAACATCATTTCTTTGTTCTGGTATAAATGGTTCAGCTCCTATACATCATACCTGCTAAATCACAGTATGGGTGCAGAGAAAAGGAGCCTTCAACAGCAAAATTTGCTCATTTTTATTGTATCAGAACATCAGTTCTGAGTGATGGTTATGGTGATTTGCCTTCACTAATGTCTCACCATCAGTGCCTAGGCAGAAACCATATCCCTCATGGTTTAACCAAAATTAAGAACTCCTAAGTGAATCTCCCCTCTGTGAGGGAGATTATTTATTCTGCTCCACTTCACAAAGAGTGAAATTTGATTGTCTAAACAGGGTAGTAAAGCATCATTAGAAAAGTCTTCCAGCTCCTGTTCCAAAAGCACCCAGGTTTGCCAGAGGTCCTGTGTGAAACCTGTCAGCCTCACGTGGAGGTTTAGAAACCACAGCAGTAGATCTCTCACCTTCAGGTAATGAGATTAAGACCTAAGTATGACAAGACCAAGATGGGAGACATTTTAACAGCAGTGGAAATAGAGATCTGAGAAGACAGTGTGCGAAGCTGGTCAGAAAAGTTTATTTTTAAGCTTGTCAAACCAAAAATTATGACTTCAGTATAAGTTTAACTGACACCTTGAAAGTTAGGTTGGAATTACTTTGAACTTTATCACCCGAATTCAAAGAGGAACCTTGGGCTTGAAACTACATAGACAGGAACTGAACACAAGACCGGCACTAAATGTGGATAAAATACTAGATATCTGTAAGAGCAGTGTCAATTTCTATAAATGATCCAGACAAGGAAAAATCATAGTGTATAAACCTATCAGTGAAGTTTCTTCTAAATCCTTAACTTTTTTAGGTATTCTCTTTGCCCTTTTCCAATATTGAAATATGTTGCTGCTGTTGTTAGAATTAACTCAGTATATTTCTGTTAATCTGCATAAACACCTGGTCTGCCTTTGACTTCAGCAGAGTTTCATATCTAATGAAACACCTGTCAGACTGGAATGTCTCTTTCAATAATTCTTGTCAGGAAGGGAAAGACCACCACCGGAAATAGCACTCTGTGCATTAAGCATGGCAGTGAGCACCCATATTAACCTTGCATTTTAACTCTTCCAAGCACTTCTTGTCTGACCTTGAAGCTGGTCTTACTCAGTAGACATTTTGGAACTAACTTCTGATTTTTGGTGCCTGTCATTGCATGCCTGTTTTTCACATATGTCAATCACCCCCGAGTGATGCTAGCTCTAAACACAGTTTGGGGACTTCAGTATACTGCTCAGGGTGTCCAAAAATGTAGGACACTTTTTGAAAATGCAGCTTTGCTCAGCTGATATTGAGCTTTCTGCGCATGGACCATGGGGAGTAATACTGATGTTATTGCAAAGGAATATTTGATTATTGCAAAGGAAGCTCTGTAATACTCTGCATCTTCCTACAACCTGTACCTACCAACAGAAATGCCAAGAAATTTCTGGTAGCAAAATCAGAGATTAGAAAGCTTGGAAAGTGTCTCAAAAGGTATGATTGCCTGAAACTCGGTTTTTCACAGCCTCGAGCAGTTACCACAGCCAGCCTCACCCTACCAGTGCTGCAGCACTTGTGTGGCTTCAGAACTGATTAACAAAGGACCACAACTTGTTAATAGTCCAAGTTCTGGGTTTCACATCTGTGTGCCGAGATACAGGTGAGAGCTAGTCTTGTTATGCTTCCCACAGAAGTTTATCCAGGATGAGGGTTTATTATCCTCAAAATACACACCTGTAGAGATTACAGTTAACTGTTAATTAGCTGCTCTAAATTGGAAGTCTTTCTTGCTGGGAGAAAAGAGCTGACAATGGGTTTTCTTATCCTCTCCGTGGAGGATTACAGTTCCTTTATAGAAACTTCGTGGTGTCCTGTGAAGTGAGACACTGAGAGTTGCTGCTGATCCCCATGTTTGGATGAGTTTGACTACAGATTTCTGCTTCACCAGACATGAAGGGTCAGTCAGCTATTAAACCAAGGGCTGTAATACCATTGGCTCTCGTGGGCAGCTTGATGACAATGGTTTATAATGCTTGGATAAGAACTGGGGTGTTGCTGTTCTTTCCAGCATGAAAAATCCAGACATGTACAAATCCAAGCATGCATATGCACACTGCACTTCTGATGGTCATGTGATAAAAGGAAAAATCAGCTGTGAAAGAAAATGACATAAGGTGAGTTTATTTTGATGTGCTCACAGTGTTGTGAAAGATATATTGAAATCTTACGTTCTAATTTCAATAGGCAATTAGTAACAAAGGAAAGTTCATGATGACCCTTTGAAGACCTAATACTTTCTTAGCTGTAATTTAAAAGTCAATCATAGTTTTCAACCATAATTTATTACATTTTTAATATGAATTTGGTGGTTTTGGCATGCATTGTCTTTCACTGATGTCTGAGTACAATCAGCACCTATTTCTCAAGGGTCTACATATTATAATCCATAAGGTTTAACTTTTTGAAACTCCTTTTTAAAATGTGAGCAAGCATCCCAGATGATGTGGAGGAAGAAGGGGAATGTAATCCAATTCTACATAATATCACTTCAGTTTCTCCTTATTCGATTACTTAAGAACTCAGTATCAATTAAGTGTTAAGAAAATATAAATTTCTTGGTCAAGAAGAACAAAATCTACAGTAATTAATTGCTTCAATATTTCTCACAGCCATTCCCCCTCCATAGGAAATTAATTTTCATTCATACTTCAGACAAGATACAGGACATGGAAGAGGAGAAAATTAATTTGGTTGATGTCATCCTGTAGTTTAATCCCAGCATTAATATCCTTTGTGTAGTGACTGAGAATGATATCTGAATCAAAAGTAATTCTGCGAAATTTGAGGCTTTACAGAATTGATATTGTTCTGGGAATGAAGATGTTGCAATGTTCCTGCCATTTGAAAAAGCCAGTAAAAGTGAAGCATCAAATGAGACCTAAAATTCCTGTCCCTCTCTCCAAAAAACACAGCTGTCATCATCATCTCCCACTCCCCTTTTGTAATGATCACACAGACTTGCCAAGATAGTCACGTCTATGATTGTCAGTGTTTTGATGGATGAGCCCTTAAAAAAAAGAAAAAAGCTGAAATATGCCTTAAGGCGAAAAAAAGAAGAATGTCTGTGCCTTTGTGCAGAGCTTGCACTGGGCCCTAGATGAGAGAAAATTCTGGCCAGAAGAGAACTTCAGACATACCTGAAGTATTTTTCAACACAGGGAGGGAATCAGGAGAGATGGTTTTGGGTTCTTACCTGCATCCCAGTCCAAAGAAGCTTCCTTAGGAAGGGAATTCTCCCACTGCTGAGCAGTATCTAGGGACAGCTGATGTTTTGCACCCCATGCTGGTCTGATTAACACTGGGGCTTGCACCTCAAGAGTGAAAGGATTCCTCTGCAGCTGTGCTGGCAGAGCATGGGCTGCTGGTGTTAGGCTGGGGTAGCCAAATCACAGAGGGGAAATGTGGCTTCAGTTTCAGCACATGAGAATTTTAATTGTCCCACCACTGATATCACCAGAAGTTTCATACTGTGTATTTAATGCAAACTGATGAAGCTTTCTTTTCTTGACTCTGAAGAGAGCCTCAACTCTGACTTGAATCTGATTTCAAATCCATTTATTTTAAAACTAGTGTTTGAAAGGTAAGTCCAAAGGGACTTCACTTGTATTTGCTGAAGAGATTGGTATGTCTGCTTCTGACATTCTGATTCAAAAAATCATCTTTGGACCTAGGGTATCTATTTCTGTGTTCCTCTTATGGAACATTATGGAGAATAATTGTTTAGTGAAAAGCATTCTCATTTACATTATTCCATGTTATTCGACCTTCCTCAAGAGCACTGGGACACCTCCAAGCACAACACTTAGCTTTGAATATTGGCACTTGTGAGATTGTTCTTACACCCTGGTAAGATGATTAATGTACCCTGGAAATTACCTAATGGCTTGATACTCTTTCTATCCAGCCTGTTGTAGGAGAAAAACGGGATAATGTGAGATACAATTTATGGGTACGAAATGCAGGAGTTGAAACAGAGAAACTCATTCAGAATTATTGACAGGATATCTGTAGTGCTGAAGATCCACACAGCAGAATTTAAAAGCATGCATGAAATAGAGTGCTGTTGGAAGACATCCCAAACAGATGGAGACACCTGGTTGACAAGGACATTCCCCCTTTAGGGACTGGTGGAAGGAACATGGAGAGATTTATCTGGTCAAAATACTGACATGGAACCTTGCCTTTTGTTAGAAGATGTAAAGTATTGGATATCTATGACAGCAAAATGTCCTAAATTAACTTTATTGACCACTTGGAAGGTACAGGCCAAAATTTTGGCTCTGTCATCCCTCCTTTTTGGACACTGGACTCATTTTTAGCAGAAGAGAAGGATTTTAACTGTCCCACACTCTGATTAACAGTGTGAGATAATGGCTAGAATACAACTGAAGGGTATTTACTTGTATATTTCATTTTTATGCTGAGGTTCATGATCTCAATAGCATTTTTTATTGACATTTATTAATTTGAGCGGCTCTAATTCTTCAAGTTTATAATGGTAATATTAAAACATCTGTTCTAAGCAACAGCATATTTCTGTGATTCATTTTTTAGTATTAGGACTTGACAGATACTGCTTATCTGCACACTCTGGATGCCCTTGATGTAACTTCAAAGTACAACTTAAGTGTAACAGTACAGTAAAAAAAGACACCAACAGGAAATTTCAATCTCAAATCTCTCATGTGCTCAAAAATTTCCCCACTGTTGTTATTACGATTCCTATCCTCATTTTCAAAAGCCTAAGAGAGAAATGAGCTTTTGTTAAGTGCCCTAAATCATCACTTATTTGCCTGAAGGTGTTAATGATAGGTCACATTCTTTTCACACACAGAGCAGAACATTATTTCTAGAATTCTCCTACTGATTTCAGTGCTGGCAATATACAATGATTGCCACTGAAAAATTGTCACTAATCGTAGAATTTCCAACTCTCTCTCCATTGTTCCAAAAATAATATCTTGCAGGAGTGCTCATATAGCTGTCAGTTCATCAAAGAACAACTTCCAGTTGAAAAGCCATGAGATGTTATTAGCCTATATTGCACACGAAAGTTAAAAGTAATGTGTCATCTGGAAGGCAGAATGCATTACACTCCAACAGTGTCATCAAGAAGGGGTATGAAAATCCACCCCCAAAAATAGTGCAGTCAATGGGCTTATTCAGCTGATCTCTAAGTATTGTCAGTATCTTTTATTATTGCCATTATTATTATAGCACACTGGGTATTTTTTCTTCCGTTTGACAAAAAAAAATGTAATAATCAGTTTCTTTTTATTGGCTTGAGACTATCTAGGGGCGACACAGAGGATCTTTTATAATGAAAAACTACTAAGAGGCACAGCCACTTTTGGCAAGGTTAAATTATGAAAGCAATTCTACCAAAGAAAATTCATGAGTCACAAACATGCTGCCACTGCAAAAAAAAAAAAAAAAGAAAAAAAAGGAAAATAAAAAATAAAATAAAAAATAAAAAAAAGCCTTCTCTTTCCCTATGTCTAACATACATATTGATACAGATTTAGGGATTCAACTGTTTGCTGCAGTCAGCCTTCTGGAACAGCAATCACTCCCTTGAGATTGGAAAGAGACTATTTACAAGAGAATGTAATGACAGAACAAAGGGGAATGGCTTCAAACTGAAAGAGAATAGGTTTAGATTAGATATTAGGAAGGAATTCTTCAATGTGAGGCTGGTGAAGCACTGGGATAGGTCGCCCAGAGAAGCTGGAACTGCTCCATCCCTGTAAATGCTCAAGGTCAAGTTGGATGTGACTCTGAGCAACCTGGTCTAGTGGAAGGTGTCCCTGCCCATGGCAGGGGGTCTGGAACAAGATGATCTGTAAAGTCCCTTCCATTCCAAAGAATTTTATGATTATATGAGAAGTTTTGAAAAGGGAAAGGGAATGTAGTTTTCCTCTGGCTCTAGCTAAAAATACTGCATCCTTTGTTTGGAGAGAGGAGGTAAATTAAGGAGAAAATAAGTTTTATTTTTAAAGTAGATGTTGATATCTAGTCAGTCTGAAAATCACAAAGGTGTTAAAAAGACAAAGCTCTGCCCCCTGTTACAGGTTCTAGAGTTTTTATGGATTTCAGCAGGCTTCCTTCACCACAGTGAGTCGATCTCTGTGTACAAAACACTATTTTGTGTCAATGGACAACTTCAGGAGTGCAAACAGTGGGTGAACCCAGTTGAGAAATTTCCACTGTGCAACAGAAATGGAGTTTTTTGTATGGCATCTGACTTTCACATGTTCTACACAATCTTCCAAATCTACTGTTTTCCCCTCTCCCTGTACAGGTACCCCAAGATCGATGCTCCAGGTTTCCCACTTACAAAAGCAGGTCTCAGGTCTCCACCAACTAAAAAAAAAACAAATCAGGAAATTATACCAGTTTTGCTGAGGATTTTTTCCTGAGTGTAGTTAGAGAAAACCACAGACAGCTATCATCTGCTTCACAATATGTAAATATACTGCATTATATTGAGTAAAACAGAAAGAAATTATCCATCAAGAATTTTCTCTGCAAGCACGCAATTAGAAATGGATTCCAAATTAAAACACAGCCAGAAACTGCAGAAATCCACATCTAGAAGTAAACAGCTTAAAACTGCTTTAGGATAAATATTCTGCTCTGCTGCAGGAATTAAAAGAAATGAGAAAAAATGGTGAGAAACACGGTGCACTGTATCTGTGGTTATATGGACTGTGGTTAAGCTGATCTTATGACACTCAAAAATTCTGTTTGTGTTTAAAGATAAGTGTCTGAAAGAAAGAGAATTGATCTTCACTGATATCCATCTGTGAAGTTCTGACCTCTGCTTTCATCAGCCAGCCTTTCTGCCCGGCAGCTGAGAGCCAAAGAAAGTCTTGCTGTGAGAGCTACCAAATTCACTGTGACCCTAATTCATCCTGTCTTATGATGAGAGTTTAACTACACCACCTTCATGAGGAGTGCAGTCCCTCTACACTCCCTTGAAGATCTACGGAAATTTATAGAATCAGGCCAGGCATCTGACAAAACTCTTCTGCTCCTAAACCATAAAAGATGCCTCTGTTTGAAAATGCACAAATGTAAACAGATTCGTAAATTTGCTCTAACCAGGACAAAGGCTTTAACCAGGAGGCTGTGGTTTAGTTCTGGAATGAAGATTCTGGTGAGTATTTAACACTGTACAGTAGCATTTGCTTCTGATATATCCTCTCATCCTATTCTCTTCCCTGGCCACGGCGTTCATTGAAAAGATATGGGTAGACCCTGATGTCTGCAAAGAAAGGCTTATGTTGCAACTAAACCTTTCAAGTCCATGATTAACCCAAACTGCATCTTCAGTTTATTGAATTGAGCTCCATGGAAGGATCCTGCTCCGTAGAAAAGATCACACACATCTACAAAGGCTTTTCAGACAATCTGAAACCATCCATCACCGTGCTTCATTAAGCTCCACCCACTGATTTACTGAGAAGCTCTTGACATCTTACAAAGTTGTCCATCTCAAATTTGTGAGTCTCACCTATCTCCTTCCTGATTTGTGTAAGAAAATGATGAGCAACTAATGTCACTCCAGACCCATGCCTCAGCCTGAAGGGTATAATTTCCCATCTTCAATCAAAAATATTACAATCCACTGAACATTGAAGTAACTTATCCTGGATTTATTGGCTGTAGTACAGTGTCGAGTACTGTGTTAAATCCACTTCTTGTGAGAATACCCATGGGGAATTCATGGAAAGGCCAACGTGAAGCCTTTCTAAGTAGTAAAAGCAGAAGTAGTAATGCAGACATAGCTTTGTCTGGATGCAGGCAGAGGCATGGAATTGTACAAACCATGTTAATGATACTGGCTAATGAAATTCTTCTGTCAACAGATTAAAAATTTTATTAGAGGCCTCCCAAATCCTTTTTCAACCTCTGTTATTGTCAAGCATAAAATACTGCTCCACACTTGAGAAACATAGTCAGAATCCAGAATAATGTATTAAAACGGCTTGACATCTTCCCATTCTGTTGAGACAGAAACTGCTCTTCCATTTCTATGCTACTCACTTCCAGTTTACCACTAGTACTAGTTCTTGCTTTAGCTCTAAACAGAAGCCAGCTGAAATGGACAAGTAGCAGTAACTTCAGACTCAGAAATATGGAAAGGACAAACTATTCTCATTGCTCATTCCATATGAACTGTAGCGGGTTCTGTTCCTAACCGGGCAGAAACACCAACTAAGTGTAGTGGTTTTGTTCACATTTTTTATTTTACGTGAGATAAGAGTTAGGAGGAATGCAAAGCAGGCTCCAAACTTTAAAGAATATAAAGAAGTTTATTACTAACAGAATTAAAAGTAGAAAGAAATAATAAGGAATTAAAACAAAACCCCCTTTTTCCTACAGCACCTCCCCTTTTTACCCAACTCACACAAAGGATAACAAACTATAATTTCGATCAGTATTACAGTTCTTAAAAGTCTCTCCACTATTTAAGCAAAAAAGGTTTTCTTTTGCTCCACGTGGTTTCCAAACTGCTCAAAGGGCAACAGACCTGCCCAGAAATTCTGATGCCGCAAAAAGCATCTCTCCCATGAATTCTGCNTGACTTACTTTCTCTTTCCCTCTGACCTTGAAGTCGCCATGATTTTCTTCGGGCTTTATGTTGGAGAAAAAGCCTCTTTCTTTTTATGCAGCTGGCTCCTCAGCTCGACTCTAGCTACATTGGTTGCAGGAAGCTCTATCGGCTCCCGTCAGGATCTGCGCAGGGCCGCCTGAGGGAGGAGGGGGAGGCTCTCCAGTCCTTAAAAAAGTTGCTCCGGGTAGTCTCGGCTATGCAGCAGCTTAATGGTTGTTTTCTCAGCTGCCTGCGGCTCTGAAGGGGTTCTCCCGCCGCTACCCGGGGCCCATTAAGCTCAGTGGTTGTGGGAGGGGAGGCCGGGGGCTCATTATCCCCTCCTTCCCTGCGGGAGGCTCAAACACCAAGAGGAAGTTCCCACGTCTCTACATGGTTTAAATATGTAAATTTCGAGAAGCGTTATTGGGCTAAACGACTGTCCATCAACTCAGGTTCAAACCACCACATAATTTACCACCATTAACAAAATTTTACATGATGGGCATTTGCATCAGGAAGAAAAGGGAGTAGTGGAGTGCTTTCTTTTGGTTTTTCAAGGTTTTTTTACTCTAGCTTGATGTCAGACATACCAGGGCATGTTTAATACTCCCAGAGCTGGAAAAGAAGGTTTATGAAATGTGGGCTGGGATCTGTCTGGAATAGGTTAGATGACCCATTCATGTTCCAAGCAGCTGAACTGAAGGCAAATGGCACTAGGATTTGAAGCCTGAAACCTCCACCAGCAGTGATGGGACAGCAGAGTGCCCTGTAGACATTGATTCCTGCCCTCTCATCTTGACCAAGCTCTTCCTAGGATTGTTCCTATAGATATAGAGATTGTATTTTCACTGTCTCTTATGGAGATCCTAACAAGATTTTTTATCTCTTATTTTGCCCCTCTTTTAAGGATCTTCATGTCCCACCACAGGGACAATAAACCACCAAGAAAACCAAAGAGGAACTATGCTCCTGCTTTACTTTGCTCCTTTGAAAATCTTAGTTTGGGCTCTAGTTTCTTGTGCTGTGTATTTTTCCACTGTGGTTATCTCGCTGCCATTTTTCCTTCTTCTCACCCAAAGCAGCTGTCTCTCTAGGAGCATTTATCCTACAGGCGGCTGTCTCGTTGGGACCACAAATCCTGCTAGAATCTCTCAATAGTAAATAAAATCCTTTGCAATTCCACATTTGCACTTTGTTTTGCTGCCTTTAGATATTGCAGGGTTTTCTCTCCATCCCTTGCCCTCCTCGCTTTTCATGGAGCCCTAAACTAACACAAAAGGCATTAATATGGGCCTGAAGTTACCTAATTCACAGGGCTAACTTTTAATTTTTAATAGGTTAATATAGCCCTGTGACAAGTTTCCCAAGTTTGCCAAGGAATCTCCATTGTTAAACGGATACATCCAGAAGGATGTTAGACATGAATTTTTAAGGATGAGTTTGAGAAGGTAATGAAATATTAGTGGGTCTGACATCCATGAAATGCCTACCAGGTGTGTGGAGGAGCTGAGGACGGAACAGAGTTCCAAGTTAACTTTGCAGGTAAGAAATTAAATCATTGCTGTGTCCTGCCTTTAGCTGTTGATTTTCTCCCCCTTAAACAATGGCAATTTGGGCTACGCAAAAGCTCTTCTGGTCAGGTGATAAAGCTTTGACAGTTGTGCACATGAGCTTTATACAGCTCGTAACTTCAGTCTCCAGCATGCTGCATACATGAGGTTCCTTCTAGGTGCATTTTCATTAATAATATGCTTACTTCATTAAATTTTCAGAGGAGGTTAGGGAAAATTAGTAAGGTAAGACTGCTATTTTCTTAATAATAAAGTTAGTTTAGAAAAAAAGTCTTAGGAAAATCCTTTTCCTTTTCCTTTTCCTCCTCTTTCTCTTTCTCTTTCTCTTTCTCTTTCTCTTTCTCCTTCTCTTTCTCTTTCTCTCTCTCTTTCTCTTTCTCTTTCTCCTTCTCTTTCTCTTTCTCTCTCTCTTTCTCTTTCTCTTTCTCCTTCTCTTTCTCTTTCTCTCTCTCTTTCTCTTTCTCTTTCTCCTTCTCTTTCTCTTTCTCTCTCTCTTTCTCTTTCTCTTTCTCCTTCTCTTTCTCTTTCTCTCTCTCTTTCTCTTTCTCTTTCTCCTTCTCTTTCTCTTTCTCTCTCTCTTTCTCTTTCTCTTTCTTTGTTTTCCCTTAGGATATTGTAGTCATCACGAATGACAGTATTTGAAAAGGAAGCAGAAGAGGATATGCTGTACATACCTCTGTGTATATATACACAACTACACCTTTAGTGGTCTTTCAGGTGTTGACATTCTCCCCCACTGTGTTCAGCAGAGTGTTCCTTTATTACTCACACTGCTCATGGACTCGTTTCCTCACTAAAGACTGGTCCAATGCATGGGGCTGAGGCTAAGTTTACATCTTCTCCAATTATAAAAGGGTCATTAAGTTCAGATAATGTGAAATATAAATTTAAGAGGAATTCTGGGGAAATCATAATTAGGTGCAGAGACATTACATGAGTTTAATGACTGAGATTTAATTTCAGTTTTCAGGATTATTAATTGAGAATCCTTATTTAGCTCATCTTCTTTTTTCTTTTTCCCTTAATTAATTGGAAATTTATTTTCAAGCAATTAAGGCAGAGATTCTTTTCAATCCCTAAGTGTTGGTGAGTTATATACTAATGTTCTCTACCTTGCTTTCAAAACTCTGTCTTGTTAATTTCTTTGAAATCTTTCTGATAACATAATAATGCCTGCATGAGTTATTTATACACAAAGAGCAATCTCCAATTTATATATTCGGTAGGAAATTAAGTTACTTGGGATTCAGAACTAAACATTTCATAAATACTGATAGATTAGATAGTCTGCCACAAAACCATACAGAAGGAAGACAATTAGGAAATAACATCATTTTGTGTGCCTCTTTAAGAAATGGCTGAGATGTTCTGTTCTGGTGTTTTATGGATTCTAAGCTGCATGCTCTCAACCAGTAAAATCCATTTTATTTGACTGTAGCCACGTGCACGTGATGTGCCCCCCCTAAAGCAGTCACCTTCACTCTCAGGGGAAGAGTCACATCTCCAAGAAAGGGAAGCTTTCAATGCAAATTGCTTTTTGCATTTCATATCTTTAGGGTAGAGAAATGGTTCCCTGTGCCAAACCTGCACACCAACTGGGTGCTAAGGTGTGATATCCAGTGGGCTGGTACATCCATACAGGAATTCATCTGCTGCTTTCCCTGTTTGGCACCATGTAAGAAATCCAACTTTCTCCTTCCAAAGCTCTGTATCCAGATCCATTTAAAATGTGAGAGCTGGTGCATTATTTGATTTTTAATCTCTTGAAACACTGCTCTAATCAAACATGAATGCTGACTAGTAACCAAGAATACAACATAGATAGCACCAATTCCTAAAGACTTAAACCTCACAAGAAACTATTTTAGTAACTAGAGATTGTTTTGCCCTTATTTTTCAGAGCTAGATCACGCCTACAATGTGATTTTCTCACGCTGTCTACTCTCATTTCTTTATTCCACAGCACTGAAATGCCTACTTTTCCATTTGCTCTCGCTTTCCAAAAATCACCACCAAATCTGCCCTCTTAGCCCATGTCAGAAGTAACTCTTTGGCCAAAAAATCCAGCTATAACACAGAGCCCCCAGGCTCTGAGACAGAAAGGCTGTGATTTAACAGAGAGAAGCTTTACTGCCCAGCAACACCAGCATTTTTTTTTTCTCAGTACAGGTGAAGAGACCTCTTGGGAGGAAAAACATCAGGGAATAAAAATTTCTTAAGGTAATTTGCAGCCAAAAAATGTCCACAGAATAATATATTAATAAAAACTATTTTAAGAACTGAGCTGGTACCCCCTTGGTATTTGGGATCCATCAAAATTGGAAAAGGTAAGAAAAAATAGTGAGGTTTTAAATCAATAAAATATGATGCAGCAAAAGAAAGCACAAATAAATTCTGCTTTTGAAAAGTTAATTGAATGGTTTAGAGGATTAGTGTAAGGAAATACACCTCATGTCTAAATGAGCAGTTCCACTGAGAAAAGTAAAGCTGGCCTGCAGTGGATGAGTGTTTATATCTACAGCCTCTCTGGTCAGCAATTCACTCAATGTGAACAAAAAATTTTAAATAAATAAATACTTAAATAAAATCTCCTGAGGCTGTTTCAAAGGATAAAATGATCATTCAATGAAATGTTCATTAAAGTGTCTCCTGGGGAAGCTCAGACTCAAACTATTTTGGGTTTCCAGCTTCATCTGACACATGGCTGCTTGGCTGTGTCTTTGACTCATGAATTCTGTGTCTCAGATCCTTTTCTTCCTTATAATCTGTTATTCCTGGATCAACCAAGAGTACACCAATGTGACATTTCAGAGTCAAAGTATTTTCAAGTTTTCATCATAAGCTCAAAATCAGCCATAGGAAAACCTGATTGTTATTATTTAAAATATATTCATTATCTTTTCTTGAGTGAAAGAACAATTTCTCAGACAGCTGAAGAGTGTCAATCATGAAGTCAGACATAAAGCAGGTTATGGGACCTCAATCTCATTGTAGGGTTGACTGTTTCAGTGTTCACATGGTCACAAAGTGAAAAAATTAACTTTGATACATTATAAATGGTATTTGAATAAATAAACACATTCAGTCACGGTAATGAACAACCTGCCTCAAAAGCAACACAGAAAACATTTGGAATAAATAATTATCTGCTGCTGTCTTTTCAAGCAGGATGGTGGCAAACAGGGAGTCTAATACATCGTGGCTTCAATTCTTTATTGAGTTTCCGAGATTGAGAGAACAAATGATAAACACGGTTGTTGTTTCCTATCAGCCTCCATCTCAGTGTGCTCTTGTGAGGAATACCTTGCTTCTCTTGTTTTATTCACAACTTCAGCTCAATTAGATGCATGTTTCTGAGGCCAAAATCCTTTGTACAAACATACATTCTCCCCCTAATTACCTTTTAAACAGTGTGCTTTCTCAGTATTCCTGAAAAACCAGCTTTCTGAGAATCTGTTGTGTATTGGTAAAAGCTCCTTATATTTCTGTGAGGTTTTTTTTACAGACAGAGGTTTTAGTCATTTGTCACCACAGTTATTTTTAAAGCACCTTGTACTGAGACCTGGTATCACAGGCGCAAGGCAGAAAGGAGAGTCCTCACTTTTAGTCATCACTGGCCTCAATTTTTTGGCTGCTTTCTTGTTTTCTTTAGAATGTACAAGTAGTTTTTAAGTTTAACTAGATTCTTCTCTCTATCTGCTCCTCCTTTTGTCTTCTGTGGCTTATTCAAATGATTAGTCTTCCCTCTTAATTAGGAACAATCTGTAATAGTGGTGTTAATATTAGTTAGGAGTTACAATGATGGATCACTACATCAACATACTTTATTTTGAAATATGGCTGAAAATATGCTTGTAGGTAGAAATAGGAGCCCTGCATGGCAAGATTTCCAGTTGGGTTATAAGGATTATAAGGGTTATAAAGTTTATAAGGCTTATAAGGTAAGAAACAGCCGACGGATTTGTGAAGGAAAACACAAGGCACAGATTACAGCTGCAATTGCAACAATCTTTTCAAATTCTCTTTAAATATAAGGTAGACAATCTGCATTTTTTAGATACATTTAGCACCATTTTTGCATACTACTGGTGAAAGATTATACTAGGCTCCATCAGGCAGATCATCAACTGATGTAAATTAGTGTAACTCCATGGATATATTCCTCCTGCGACTGGGTCACAACAACCACGTGCAGTGCTCCAGGCTGGGGGCAGAGTGGCTGGAAAGCTCCCAGCAGGAAAGGCTCTGGGGGTGCTGGCCGACAGCGGCCGAACGTGAGCCGGGGTGTGCCCAGCTGGGCAGGAAGACCAGTGGCCTCCTGGCATTCTGTGCCAGCAATAGTGTGGCCAGCAGGACCAGAGCAGTGATTGTCCCTCTGTGCTGGGCACTGGGGAGGCCACACCTCGAGTGCTGGGTCCAGTTTTGGGCCCCTCACAATGAGAAAGACTTTGAGGTGCTGGAGCAGGTCCAGAGAAAGGCAGCTCAGCTGGGGAAGGGTCTGGAGCACAAGTTCAGTGAGGAGCAGCTGAGGGAACTGGGGGTGTGTTGCCTGGAGAAAAGGAGGCTCAGGGATGACCTTAATGCTCACTACAGCTACCTGAAAGGAGGCTGTAGCCAGGTGGGGGTCGGTCTCTTCTCCCGATTAACAAGTGACATGACAAGAGGAAATGGCCTCAAGTTGCACCAGGGGAGGTTTAGATTGGGTATTAGGAAAAATTTCTTCAGCTAAAGGGTTGTCAAACAGTGGAACAGGTTGTCAACAGTTGTGGTTGAATCACCGTTCCTGCAGGTATTTAAAAGACATGTGGTATGTAGGGACATGGTTTCATGGTGGATCTGGCAGTGCTGGATTAAGAGTTGGACTTGATGGTCTTTAAATGTATTTTCAAATCAAAAAATTCTACAGTTCTATGACTCTATACTGAGGAAATTTACCAACTTAACTCTCTGAAGATCCACATCTCTGCTTTTAATTAAGACTTTGTGATATTATAGATTTCCAGACTCTATGACTTTTATCTCTTCCAGTTGTCATGCACAATCAGTTAAAAAAAGAGTGAAGTTTTTTCAGGAAATGTATGAATTGTTATCATAGAACCTAAGATGTAGTCACATACTCACAGACTCCTAAAGCAGCAGTTTGCTAGCACAGTTCACCTCTCCATTACTGTACCCACCGAGACATAGAAGCTGAATACGTGGGGTTCCTACTCTTCTTAAAGTAAAGTTAAAGAGATCCATTCTCCTCTTGGCAGAGGTGTCTTAGACCGGAACAATCGCTATTGATTTCTGTGAGTCTGGTTCAGTTTGTACTTTAATTTGGAGAGCTCAAGCAACCATTTCTATGTGTTAGCTGTGAGGATATGGCAAACATCTGAGGATCATCAATTTCAGAAACTATTGCAGATGTTCCAAGGAGATAAAAAAAAAGTGATTATGCATTTAGGAAAGGTATGATAGCTATGTTTGCACAGTGCACATCACACATAAAAAAGACAACACCTAAGTGTCATGTAAATGCTAATGTGAAGATGTAACCAATTTTTCAGTAGGGTAATTTTGGCAGTATTAGTTTAAAAAGATTTTCAGTGTAATCTAACTAATACTGCCAAAAATGCATGTTCTAATGAAAATTAGGCAAGTTATTGAAACCAAAACTGAAGAGTTCAGACACTCCGCCAGGGAACCGTCTGTCTGTTTTCTCATATAATCAATTTAACATCCCTCCATCACATGAATAGTTTACCTGCTTCATGGGATCAGCTAGTTTGCTTCCAGGTTTTTTCACGAAGTTCACAGTAGGTTTCATTGGGTTTTTTTCTTGGTTGAATTTTTTGTTGACTTTTTTAGCATCACTTATAGCAAACCTCTAAGGGTTTTGTAAAATAGTTATGTTCCTTCAGTTATTGATGATTATATGATGACTCCATTTTAGTTCATCACAGCAAATACAGTCAAAAGGCATTTTAGCTCTATTATTTGCAATTATGCAGATTCTAAGCATAGCTTTCCATAACACATCAGTGTTAGAGTTTACTTTTTTGTTTGATAGACTGCCTGAATGAATCTTGAGGCTTGAGTCAGTTGCCTGTTCAGAGGTGTCAAGTGTTATTTGCAATGCCCACAGATAGCTGAGACATCTTCCCAGGGCTGGCAGCCGCTGCACAGAACCTGTGGGATGACGGTGCTCGCCTGGAGCAGCAGCTGGAAAAGGAGCAGAACTGCACATGAAATGGCAGCGGCCACCCACCCATCCTGGGCACAGTTATCTTGCCTTTACCAGATGAGATTCATTTTAATACTCCTAATTGTAAGTATTTACAAATAGATGTTTACCTCCCCTTTTGGTGTCTAAGACTCCACTGTTATTGGTCAAGATTTAATAGACGAGCTTCTGTTGCTTGAATGTCATCTCCAGTGGGACAAGACATTTAGTGCACCCTGCTTTTCCTCCAGGTGCCACTCCCAGGAGTCATGTACTCTTGAAAGATCTGAGTCATAGGTTCTTGGGTAGTCCTCGGTACCTTTGACTGTCCCAGGTGCCATCAGACACCCATCTATAGGCATCCCCTTGCGTGGCTCATCTGGTCAGCTCAGCCAACAGAGCCCAGAGAGCAATTCAGCTGCTCCATCAGCTTTAGGGTGAGCTAATAGGATCTCCCCCTCTGCTTGCATTGGGTAGTGGCAATATTCAGACACTCTCAGTGTATGGAGGTGTTTGAGATAGCAGAGGCAAGTGGGGCTGGCAGGTACAACATCAGACCCATGACATACCTGTGGCTCTTCTGGACCAGCAGCCAGAGATCCGGCAAGATACCCCACTGCCTCTCACGTGGCAATAGGTGTCCATGTCTGGGGGATTGAGTAGGGCTCATGGATCACCACCAATTACAGTGAGAACCCAGTGGACATTAAGAAGCAGACTCCTGATGCAGTGGTCTTAAATTGGGTCCCAATCCCAGCCACTGTACTTGGGAAAAAAAAATCAATTTTGGAAACATTATATAAGGTATGTTACATAAAAGAGAACGTGCAAGGTCCCCTGCTCTTGCCTAGTGTGTTCTGCCTGTGATAACAGCCATAACTTCCCTATTCCATAAGGCCAGTTGTGATGGGCTGACCCCAGACAGCAGCCAAATATTCACCCTGACTTTCCCTCACTCCCATCTTGGAAGGGGTGGGGGCTGGAGAAAATTGATGGAAGGCAAAAGGACTTGTCAATCCAGATAAGGATAGTTTACTTAGCAAAGCAAAAACTGTGTATGCAAGTAAAGCAAAAATATGAATTAATTCACTATTTCCCATTGATGGTCAGATGCCCAGCTGTTTCCTGCTAAGAAGGGCCTCAGCTTGCATAAAAGGTGCTCGGAAAGACAAATGCCATAACTCTGAAATTTCTGCTTCCTTCTCTTTACCATGAGTTATGGCTGAATATGATGCCATATGGCATGGAATAACTCTTTGGTTAGTTTGGGGCAGCTCTCCTGGATATGTTTCCTCCCAGCCTGTTGCTCAGTCCCAACCTTCTTACTTGGGAGGGAGAGGGAAGAGAGTGAGAAAACCTTGATACTGTACAGGAGGTGCTCAGCAAACAGCTGAACACTGCTGTGTTACCCACGCTGTTTTAATCCCAAAGGCAAATCCCCACACAGGCTGTGACAGAAGAATTTACCTCTCTAAGTTCATCCCAGTCAAACCCAGTTACACCATTCCTCCAGGACGTGCGGATTGTCTTCTGGGTCATATCTGTGCAATACTGCAGTAAGTCCAGTATTCCACTGCCATTCTTCCCCATATCATCATTCTCATTAATCTTGAAGGTCCCTGTCACTTCTAGGACACATTATAGCAGGCCACTCTACTTTGTAGAAGAGAGTTATCCTACAGCCAAGCAGAATAAAAGATTCAAGTGCTTCATTTAGGAAGACAGGAGAGAAAGAATAGGGTTTTCAAAAATAAGATAGCAGGCCTCCATTCTAGCTTGACTGCCCAGTCTTCAGTGCCAAAAATCTCACTGATCCACCATCACCAAAGCTGGTGATGTGGAACCACAACTTAACTGGGAATCAGTAATTTCTGTTTCTGATATGCATATGATATATGCATTTTTCATATTTCATAACCTTTATGAGCTACAGAACATCATTATTATTTTAAATCCAAAGTTGTCTCTGGGTTTATTTTAGACCATCATAGCTGAGTATAACAGAATTTTTCACAAAAGTCTAGACTTCAGTCCTACACCAGCACTGCCAGGAGCCAATTTGTTGTTGTGTTGTCCAAGCATATTGTGATACAGCAAACACCATGTCTGAATGATAAAACCACAATAAACTTCAGCATAACTAGAATAAGACGTAACTAGAAAGTGTAATGAGATCAAAAACTGGAGCTTTTGACCACATCAACAACCTCCCTAGAGCTTGTGTGAAAATCATATTTCACGGGGCATTTACAAATAATTGTCGTCTTTGTCCACTGCATACTGACAAACTAGCCACTTGTCAGTTAAATCAGGCAAATTATTTCTTCTTTTAACATTAAAGAAGCAGTTTATATTTCCTTGTTAATGCAAAGCAGACTGCTGGTTTGAGTGTTGCTGATTGACCAAGTATCATGTGATACGATAGAAACTTGGGAAATTAAAATTGGATTACTCAGCACACTCTCTTGAGTTGAGTTTCTCTGGCACAAGATTCCTGTTAATACTTCACTTCCAGTCTTTTGTGCCAGGGCTGCTAAAAAGAGAAGACAAAACAAAAAGGGAAGAAAAGAACAGAAAATGAGTTTATATTGGATTTGGGTAACTGACAGTGATCGCTATCAAATCACAGCTTAAATAATGCATTTCTGAGGTGTTCAGAGCATTTATGTTCACAGAGTAAAATCTGCTGCCTCTTTCTCAGTCTCTCTCTCTGTCTGGAATACAGATGCATACAGTGAAACTATTATTTAAAGACAAAACCTACATCAACGTTGAACACTTCAGTGGTGCAAAAAAGGTGAAAAAAAGATGGCTCACAGAGACTGACTGGATACCATATGTCATTTGGAGAGGATGTTCCATCCAAGTTTAAGGCAGTGATGTAGATCCAAAGCATATGTGTGAGGGTACCTGCTGGGTTCATACCTACTTTCAGGGCAGCTCCTTGAAAGGGAAACTTCATCTTTAAACATCCTGTGATATTGACCATTGACCTATCCATGGGAGAGAGGTGGGGCACTCTGTTAAGAAGCAGAACAACTAGCTCTGAGTCCTTCCCCCACCTACTCCTTTATCATTGCTAAACTGCCTGTTTTTATAGCAAAGTCTTAGCACAGTTCTAAGCCCTGATTCAGCTTTCCAATAATTGCCAGCTCCAACAGTGCACTGCTGGCAGCGGCCGTGACAGGCGAAGGATTTGCTCGCTGACTATGCGAGATGGGCAGATGTTGGGTGAGAGATGGAGAAGTGACTTGCCAGAGTCAAACACAGGGTTCCATGTGGTGCCCTGCCAACTTCCCCTGCAGGATCCTGCCTGCTAAGCTCATTAAAGTTCGCAGCAGAATTTGGAATCGAATTTGAATACGCTTAGTAACAGAGAAGTGCCTTAATTAACTGTGAAAACTCTTTTAAATGTGGGAATGGTAACACCAACGTTTATTAATTGTGGCATGAATGCATAGGAACAACAGCAATTTAGTATCTTGGAAAGAAGTGAGCCAAAAAAAATCTCGTAATGAACGTAAACAGAGCAAAGAGCAACATTATAAAGCTAGATCTTCTCTGTCTCCTGCATTAATCACATGTAATGAAGGAACTCTACATCTACAGGGAACTGGCACGTATCAGTGACATTTGATATAAATGTGATATATCAGCAGTAATAATACTACTGCTACTACTCTGGATAAGAGTGACATGTAGCTCTTACATCTAAAATCCAGCCCTCATATCAGTGGATGCAGCTCTGCCAGTGTCAATGAATTGTGGATGGCATGGATTTGCCCATTTCATTTCAATATGCTTGAAAGGACATGTTTTTCCTCATGAAAACGAGTAGATATTAAGGTGACTAAAAGAGCAGTGATGGGTTTTAGCCTGTTTTGTATCCTGGTACTTTTTCCTTCTTTTTACAGAGATAAAGACAAAATGAAAAAGAAGTTTAGAAATTTTGGCTTATCTCCAACACATATCGATAATCCAGTCATGCAAATATTTATGCCCAAATGGTTTTCAACCTGAACAGACTTACAGTGCTCACCTGTACTCATCAAATGCCAATATCAGAGGAAGGATATACTCTCAAATACATATTTATTTTATAAAGCACTGTCAACCCGCTCCTTTCTAAAGGTTTATCTTGTAGTGAAGATTTGGGTACATAATTTAATATTGTACAACAATTTTTATTCAAGGCTGACATTTGAAGGTGAAAAAAATAAAACAAAATTAAGAACATAACCTGACAATAAGTTGACATTTAAATTAATTGACTTTATTTTTTTAAGTTTCTACTGTAAAAGTTGTTATGATAATTATTTGTCATGTATTATCTCTTTCTTTCTGGTTTTGCTGGGGAAAAGGCAGAAATGGACAGTTTAATTTGCCGACTTTTAAGGCATTCAGAAATAATTTAGACACTGAAAGTGTCTATTAAAAAACAGCCTATTACATTTTTGCAATGAATGTATTCTGATAAGGCAGCAGAATGCAGGACTCATGAAAGCAAAGCAAAGTTTCAGAGACAGATAGCAGAATCTAAACAAACTTTGATTACCAATGAAAAACCTACACGCTGGTATGGGTACAATTAAATTCTAACTAGAAAATTTTTTCAAATTGATAATAAGAAGAAAGTGAAGTTAATTTCTTTAAAATAGTATCCCATATACTGAGTAGTTATAAATGAGAGTGAATTTTTACAATTAGTCCTAGTGATAATTGCCCAATATTTACAATTTGGATAATCTAGTATATATAAATATTATTGTTATTTGCAGTTTCATTAAGACTATTTTTTTCCTATCGTGTTGTGAGCGTGAGAATGTAACTACTTTTTTATCTACAAATAAAGTAAATTATATGACTGGTAAAAGGTAAGCCGTATAGAGAATAGGATGAGTTGTTCCTTTAAGTGTTCATGCAACTTCCAAAAAAGCACGCAGAGGTCATTATTCTCTGGGTTACAAACGGCTGAGGCCCTGTTTCACCAGAATTGAATGAGATAAGACAATAAGAAATCACATGCTGAGGTTCCCCAAGAAAAAATTCTGATGACAACTCAGATCGACAGAGTTTCCCTGTCCACGTCAGGACAGATTTCAAGGAGAAGAATCTCCAAATTTACATTCAGACAGAAAGGACTGAGATGTTGTCTGACTTCTACTTTGTCAATTCCTCCTCCTCTGAAACCACAGTGAATGGAGGCTGCTGGAAGTGAGCAATGAGCACATTCTGCAATCAAAAACTGCTGAAAGATGAAGAACTACAGGCTGTGAACTCACCTGGAGTGAGGGACTCATCCTATTGCAGCGCTGCCCACTGCTTCCCAGAAACAGCTTGTGGGGATCCAGGTACGCGTGGAAATAAGTGCAATAAGGAAAGAATGTCAAGTAGTGAAAACTGTAGAAGACTGGACTTGCTTGTTTTGGCAAGGAGACAAGGGAGACCCAACAAATATTTGGAAAACCAATAGGAGAACTGAAACTGGAGGAAATAATGGTACTCGAAAAAGGACATGAATTCCTAACTGGACTGTGAAAATCCTTGCAATAGAATACTGTGAAAGCAAGAGTATACCAGGGTTGAGAAAACAAAGTGACGTTTCAATGGTCATCAGAATAACCACAATGCTAATTGTTAACTTGATGAATATTTTATGCTGCTTGATAACTATTTATTCTGTAATGGATTCTTGTTAGCAAACATTCACCTTTCAAAATTTCTGACATTTCCTGTTATTTCTGCTGGAAGTGAACCAGACCATTGGTAAACATACACGTTTTCAATGAAGACTTTGGAATTACCTTTCAAGTTGCCCATGGAAATGAAACTGCACTCCCTAAGGGAAAGATGGTGGACATTATGACTGAGACAGCAGGTGTTTAAAATTGTTCCTGCTGTGATCAGTACAAGATTAAAATTTTACTAGATTGGGAGAGGTATAAAAAAAACATTTTGCTGAATAGAGAACCAATATGATAAACTGAGACATTTTCCAATTATCCTGAGGTGAATACAAGCTACAGCTTCTTCCTAAACCATATTTGAAAGCTGCACTGAATGATAAAGTCATTTTTTCAATGTAGTGGAAGGCAAGTTTTAGTTTTTTCACTTTGCCAGTGTGCTCAAGGATAGATGCCAGTATGAAAATACAGGGACAATTACTAGCAACCAAAAATGTAACTAGCTTTCAGAAAGGTTAGTGTTTTTATTTTTTCTTTATTATTCTGTAATGAAAATGGGCTAATAAAAAATGGTCACGTGACTGTTCAAAGTGTTTTGAATCTTGATTAAGCAAGTCAAACACAAGGAAGAAATATTTTTCGTAGACACAGTGAGGGTAAAGTGTTCTGAAGGGTTTGCACAGTTACTCCTTCAGAAAGTAAGGTCAAATTATGTGCAAGGCAGAAACATTTAGCATAAAACCAGTATTAATAATTCATGTGGTGAGCTGAGTAATGGAATGATAAGATATAGCGATGGTGGAAAAAACCTAATAAACCTGACCCCTAGACAGAAACAAGGGAAGAAAAATCTCATATAAAACAAAAGGACAATCGGATAGAGAGGGAAAAATACTGATTATACTGATTTAGACTTTTCTTATAAGTGTACACACAGATTAAGCGTTACAATGCAACAGTGATTCTGGTTTCTCTTATTTGCTTGCTGATTATCTCAAGCTGGAGTGACTCAGTGCAGAACCTCACCTCGTATCTCACCAACCAGCTACACAGTGTTTATCTTCACTGCACCTCAATATGGAGAAACAAAGCTCTCTGGATAAAGGAATATATCAGTACTGTGTGAGGAAGAGAATGGACAATGTGGTCCAGGCCTAAAAAAGATTTTGCTGTCCTGAACTTAAATTCTAGAGTTTTTATTTATGAAACTTTCTCAAAATCTGATGTCTCACATGAAGTATCTTGCAAGAGCTGAGTGAGCTGGCACATAATTAATACTATGCCTTTCTGGGATCCAGAAATAATGCCTTTTTTCAGCTCACAATCTCAAAGAAATATCAGGAATACTTTGTGTATTCCTGAAACTAAAATCCTTATAAAATGCAGTTTCTTCCAGCTGACACTTTCTGGCACATATATGGGCAGAGCTATAACTCATAGTCTCCAAACAGCACATGTAAGAAGAGCAAATTAACAGTAGAGAGGCCACTAACAGCAGCTGGAAGGTGAGAACATTCAGTGAGAATGACCAGAGTGCCATAAACTCCTTTTCCTGCTTCTCAGGTTTATATATCAATAGTCTTTCTCACTCAGCTGACTAGTGGTTTAAGATAAGGACAGAGAAGAGAAGAAAGCAGAGATGAGGATCTGCAGTATTCACGCAAGGGCATGACTCCACACACAAGATGGAGAAGTGCAAAGCGTTTATTGCGCAGGAAAATATTCCCTAAATACCAGCACCCAACAGGATATTGCATCATATAAACAGGAAAGATGTTCACCTCAGTGTCCCCCAATCACCTGGGATAGTGCACAGACATTGCCTATTATGGTAACAAGTAAACAATACCCTATAAGGTCACAAATTACAATTATCACATCTCATAGGTCCAACACTGTCCAGAAACCCACAATCCTCGCTCAGCCCATCCTCGGTGACCTGGATGCACTCCCAGGATCACCCCCGGGTCTAAGAAACAGGCTCTCTCTCCAGCCCTCAGAGCCTGTCTCTCTTCCAGCACATAGTGCACCCCAACAAGGATCCACTTCAAAGAAGCAATATTTCTGGCCCTCATGTGCCTTCTTTCATGTTTTTCTGAGAAAAGTAGTAACTCCCTGCAGTGCCAGTTCCAGGGGAGCCACATTGTGTGACCTGCTGAGTCTCCATTTCATTAGAGGTCTCTCATAGAATCATAGCAGAATTTGGGTTGGAAGGGACCTTCAAAGGTCATCAAGTCAAATCCCCTGCAATGAGCAGAGATATCTTCAACTAGATCAGGCTGCTCGGTTCAACCTGACTTTGAATGTTTTCAGAGATGGGCAACTATCACCTTTCTGGGCAACCTGGTCCAGTGTTTTACCACCCTCACAGTAAAGGATTTATTCCTTATATCTAGTCTGAATCTACCCTCTCTTAGTTTAAAAGCAATAGCCTTTGTCCTGTCACAACAGTCCCTTCTAATAAGTCTGTCCCCATCTTTCTTAGAAGCCTAAGTATTGAAAGACTGCAGTGAGGTCTCCCTGGATCCTTCTCTTCTCTGAACAACCCCAGCTCTCTGACTGTCTTCAGAGCAGAGATGTTCCAGCCCTCTGATCATTTTATGTCCCTGTTCTGGACTCATTCCAACAGGTCCACATCTTTTCTGTGCTGGGGACCCCAGATGTGGATGCAGCACTCTAGGTGGGATCTCACCAGAGTGAAGTGAGGGAGAGAATCCCATCCCTCATCTGCTGCCGACACTGCTTTGGAGGCAGCCCAGGATATATTTGGCATGCTGGGCTGTGGGTGTGCTTTGCCAAGTCATGTCCAGCTTTTCATCTACCAGTACCCCAAATCCTTCTTCTCAGAGCTCTTCTCAATCTATTCATCCCCCAGCTTGTACTTACACCAGGACTCTGCACCTGGCCTTGTCAAATCATATGAGATTTCCAAGCTTGTCCAGGTCCCTCTGGATAGCATCCTGTCCTTCAGGTGTGACAACCTCACCACTCAGCTTGGTGTCACTTGCAAATTTTCTGAAGGTGCACTTGACCCTCCTGTCCATGACATCGAGGAAGAAATTAATTAGCCCTGGTCTCGATACAAATCCCTGAGTGGCATCACTTGTCTCCATCCAGACACTTTGACATTGACCACCACCCTCTGGATGCAACCATCCAACCAGTTCCTCATTCACCACAGCCTACCCATCAAATCCATCTCTCTCTGACTTAGAAGGAAGGATGTTGTGGGGGTCTATGTGAAAGTCTGTACAGAAGTCCAGATAAACGACATCTGTAGCCCTTCCCTTGTCCACTGATGTGGTCACTCCATCGTAGAAGGCCACTGAGTTGGTCAGGCAGGACCTTCCCTTGATGAAGCCATGCTGGCTGTCCCAAATCACCTCCCAGTTCTCCATATACATTAGCACAGCTTCTAGGAGGATCTGTTCCCTGATCTTCCCAGGAACGGAGGTGAGTCTGACCGGGTGGTAGTTCCCAGGATCCTACTTTCTACACCTTTTAAAAATAGGTGCAATACTTCCCTTTTTCCAGCCACCAGGGACTTCACCTGAGTGCCATGACTTTTCAAATATCATGAAGAATGGCTTGGCCATATTAGCCAGTTCCCTCAGGGCAATAACATCAGTGAATTCCCTCAGGACTCTGGGATGGGCCTCAGCAGGTCCCACAGATCTCAGCTTGCTGCTTCCCTCTTTTAGCTGAGCAGAAGCTTTGGGACCTTTCATTTTGGGCAGGAGGACCCTTTGGGTTACATTCTTGCTTCACAAAATATTTACAACCACAGACTAATGTACAGTGGAGGATCTCTGGAGGTCATCTAGCCACCACCCCTGTCATAGCAAGACAAGCTTTAAAGTTACCTCCAGCTGTCTGTTAGATCAGGTCCTGGTGCAGCTGAGCTGGGCAGTCTCCAGGGATGGAGAGTTCACAGTCTCTGTGGTTAACCTGTGAAGAATGGGTCTGTGTGAATAATCATTCACTGTAACTAGCTGAAATCTCTCTTGTAGCAACTACTGCCTCTTTTTCCTTGCTCTGCATCTTTGAGAAAAGCCTGACTTTGTCTTTCTTACAGCTACCCTTCAGGCAGTCGAACACAGCAAATAGGTCTCCTCCTAGCCTTCTCTTTTTCAGGCTAAAGAAACCTCATTTTCTAAGCCATTCTTTGTTGATAATGGGACCCAGAATCACAGCCACACCTTTGAGCATGACAATCCAGTACATTTAATACTCACCAAACAGTGCACCCATCCAGTACATACATCCTCATTACGACTGCAAGGATACTAAAGAAATTGTGTTGTAAGCTTTCCTAAAGCTGATGTAAACTATTTCAATCCCACCCTACCCATGGTCACAGACACTGCTATTTCAGTGTGGATAAAAATCCTTTTGGTCAGGGACAATTTACCCTGATTCATCACACAGGATTTATCCAGACTCTGTTCCCAATTATCTTGTCCCTCATGTGCCTGGAAATGGTTTCTACATGTAATACTCTTTAATCAAGAATCTCTGGAAAATACCTAAAGAAGCAACCTCTGGGATTCAGCTCTGATCTATATGCTACAGAAAGAAGATTTCACATTCTTCACCACAGCAAAGATAAGAACAATAGAAGTGTTTGGGTTGGAAAGAACCTTAAAGGACCATCTAGTTCCATGGGAGGGTTTCCATCCACTAAGAATTTCATATAAAGTGGAATACCAAGAAGAGGCAAGCCGCATGACAACCTGTGGTTTGACTTACAGTTTCTCAAGGAGTTCTGTACTCCACAGCTCAGGAACTACAAGAAAAAAGGTATAATTTACAACACATCCTCACCTGGATCATTGATTTTTGTGAATACTGGCTTTGGATCTTGAATTCACTGTGTACTGGCATTGACATTAGGGCTGTAAGTCCTCCAATACGTCTGGTTGTTATAGTGCCTAAATTCGTCACTTTAGTCCTTAACTTTAGGATTTGTGTCCCACATTCGTGTCTCTCATTGATACTTTGGAAAGCCACTGTGTGCTTCGATGGTACTTACAGAGTAGGCAGAATTGAACGTGACATAAACATTTATTTTAGTGATAACAGGAGTAGTTTGAGGCTGGAGTCAGGAAGATCTGACATAAGTGTGCCTAAGTAAATTTGCAGCCTTGAGTCAGACCCTCAGAATTCCCACACATTGTCAGGCAGAGAATACCTCTCAAAAGCAGTAAATACAGACAGAAAAGATTTTAAAATAGCAAATAAGAGATTCAAAGAAAGTAGCAAGTCTTAGATACCACATATATTTTTGTTAGCAAGGTGACTCAATACAGGAAGACGAAGCTCAGTTATTATGATTTATCTAAAAGAAGGCTAGGGAAAAATTTCTTGTTCTGAAAACTTACCCAAGTCCTGGATTTGGTTTTGAAGTTCCCATGTTCTGCTCTTGCTCTGGACTTAGATCTTCACAACTACAGACTGTTGCTTATGCAGAGGAAAAGACTGTGCATTTTAGAAACCCTTTTGTTTATAAGAATATTCAGAGTATGTAAGAGTGATAAAATAATTCTAGAGGTACTTTCTGGCAAGTGTGAATGCCTGCACAGTAATCAGAGGAGGGATGAGTACGGGGAGGTGTTTCTTCTTCTTTTCAGTGGTCTGGGCTTATTTGGGTTAAAGCTGAACAAAAAGAAGTGTTTTTTCCTTTTCCTCCTCTTCATTCTGTGAGTGATAAAACTTGAGCTGTGCTGCCAAAATAATCACAGCTTAAAAAGCTGCTTTAAGGGATGAGGATTATCTCAATTATCACAGCTTTTCCAAAGGTATGAGCATAGAGGACATCAATCTGATAAGATAAAAATCCTTGTATGTTGTGTTCCCATATCTATAAATTCTATAATACACCCAGAGGCATCAATTCGAGTCACACTCATGCTGTGCCTTACCCATGCGAGTAAGAGATCAGGATAATTCTGTGTCCTGAAGCCATGGAACTGTGATACCAAGACCAGACTGTAAATTATCTGCCCCTTTATTGGAGGTTAACAAGGGGTCACCTCTGTTGCAGCTCTACCACGGTAAAATGGACACCTTGACCTTCCTGAATCCTAGAAATGCTTCTGGTGGCAGGCCAGGGTGTAGACAGCATGCAGAGCCATCCTTTTGCAGTACGGCAGCCATTAAATGGTGTGCACTGCAGTGTTCACCAGTTTCCTTCCCAGATCCAGGTACAGACTGTGCTGAGGGGACAGAGAGCTCAGCTGTTCCTGTGCGTCCTGCACGTCTCTGACTGAGACTGGAACTGCTCCTTGATGCGCAGTGGAAAGATGCACACGCTGCTGATACCCTGCCAGCAAAGCGCACTGTTTCTCAGCTGAGGCATGTCTGCTTAATTGTATGTATGCACGTCTTTCAGGCAGCATAAGAGCACTTGACTCTCTGTCTCCTCTGTTCAGATACTCACAGTGTCTTCACAACACCCTCCTGTTCCTTCTGACTTCTGCCCCGTGTAATTAATTCTTGCACCCACTTAAAATCACGTTATGACCCTCCTATAAATACTCTGAAAATCACATTTGTGGATGAAGTCACAGTGTCGTTTGTAGAGCCTGGAGAACCAGTGACTACAGGTAACTGTACTATTTTTACCTTCCATGGGCCCCACTTTGCCAAAGCTTGGAAGGTTTGACCATTACACCAAGACCCTGAGCAGGCTGAGAAGGGCAGAAGCAGTACGGCAGGCTCACTCCACTCAGCAAGAAAGTTGGATCTTTCCTGCCTGTTGCATTTCTTCTGTTGTTACTCTTTTCCAATTAAATAACTATAATAATGAGAAATGACATAATTGGTTTATTTGGTTTCTGGAAACATAACACATGTGTCTTTTGACCCAAACAGACTCACAGAGCCAGCAGGCAGCGGAAATGGCAACAAGAGACAGAATGCTGTATTAGACTGGAGTCAGGACAGAGCTGTTAAAAGTTTAAGGGCCAAGTAACTTCCTCTATGGCCTAAAAATATGTATGCTGGTGTTATTCTGATATCATTGGCAAATCCTTTGTGATCAGGTTCCTCAGTTATACAGGGTTGTCAAATTAAATATTAGAGTAATTTACTAATCCTGTCTCTGTTTGGCACGCAGTCTGTCTGGTTCAATGCTGTAGTCCTGTTCTCGGGTATAACTGCTCTATTGGTGCTGTGTCTTCTGAGTAACAGGATGTTGTTACCTTAGCCATTATAAAATAAGCTGGTTTTGAAAACAAAAAGAAGATAAAACAGGCTGAAGGTTGCAATTTATAAAGCTGGGAAACCTGAAGAAGAGAATTGTCTTTTCAAAGATCAAGTACAGCTATTTGCAGTAAAATTGCAGGAAATAAGTAGGTTTTAGGCTGTTGTATGGTGGTTCTGAGCAAGCATCCATGCTTGAATAGAGTTTTAAACAAGGGCATTTGCTACCTTTTCAGAGGCTGCTAAAGTGGTTAGTAAGCTGAGGGGCAGTGTGGGAGCAACTGCTTAAAGAACCAACATGATTCCCTTTGCCACTTACTCAGCCAAGACCTTTCTCCCTCACACTTTGCAGGGAAGGGGACAGGCATAGGATGGAAAAGAAAGAAAAAATGCATAGGTCATTAAAAATATAATGAGGTGAAGCAAAGAGCACTTGAAAGTTGGGATCTGACAGACAGGCCAAACTCTTGAAGCAGCAGAAAGCATTATTGATAGGTGATATCAATAATAAATGTGAGTAGGAGGTAAGAAACAGCAAGGAGGTTGAGAGTGCAGATCTGCACTTAAAGAAGAGGGATGGAACATGCTTGGGCTAATGAGACAGTGGCTGCTGCACTAAGGGCAGGGGGTTATTTGCTTCAGCTTCTCTTTTGGCCTTGCAAATGCAGGAAGGAAGTGAGAAGATTATGGGATCTTCCTTTCTTGTGCTCCTGCTGAAGAAATCTCTCCTGTACTCTGCTGTGCTGTGGTCAAGTTATTAATTTAGTACCAGCTTTTTTAGAGAAAAGACTATGCTAAAATCTCCAAGAGCAGAAGGTGGAAGAGCAAAGTCGAATTGTAGAGCTGGAGAGGCAGTCACAGCACCAGCTCTGTAGGGAGGTGCTGCAGTTCACGTTCAGGAGAGGAGCGCAGGGTCGTTCTTGGTTAGGTCCAAAGCATGCACATCAACTCAACCAGGCAACGTTTGGATGCTTCCTTCAAGCAGGGCAATCAATCCATCTCTTTTTTTTGTCCTGTCTTCCATGTTTATACTAAGTACATTCTACTACATCTCAAATTACTGTTCATGCAAACTAAAAGAAGATTTTCCTCAGTACTGGCCAACAGATTCACAACACTATACTGACGAGAAGTGGTTGCTAGTCAGATAGAACTTGATCCTGTTGCTATTGACTTTTGCAGAGCTGAGAAACCAGTGCCTGTAGTTATCTTCACACATCATCTCAGTGCACTTCATCAAGTACCACACATCTTTTAGGAGCATCTCTGGAATCCCTGAGTGTTCCAAAGATACAGAATGTCCCTGGAAATCTCATGTGGTTTTCACTGAGGATTTCAGAACCTCCTCTCAGGATGGAAAGGTAATGAATAGGTTGCTATTCTTGTCTTGGTTTTGTGTTTCCAAACAGGAACATGAAAACTAAATTACATATTGGCTGATGTCTTCTTCAGAACTCCCTAGAAAGCAGGACTAAAAATCAGAATATTGGTATCTTGGGAGAAATCATTCTAACTCTTTACTGAGTCACCTCTATTTAACTAACTCTTATGCTTTTTCCGGTTTGTTTCCAAGCAACGCTGACCCTTCTCCCCCACTCCAGATCACAGGATATTCTGAGTAGGAAGGGACCCACAAGGATCATCAACTCCAGCTCTTAAATGAACAGCCCACAGGAGGATTAAATCCACAAACCTTGGTGTTATGAGCACCGTGCTCTGACCAACTGAGCAAATCTCAGGGTCATTCACCCGGTGAGCACTGAAGATGTGAGTTCTTAAATATAGACTGGGTGTACCCATCAGTCTCAGACAATCATTGACAATTAAGGCTCTGTTCTCCTCAGTATAAGTGCAAGGCATATTTGAAAATATAATCAATCTTTCTAAGCACTGAAACAATTAGAAGTAATTGGAATATATAAAGAAATAAAAAGCTGCTTCCAGCAGCTGTTGTAAACAGATATTCTTCTCCAAACAAACATACTAAAATCACATATTTTTAATACATGTTTAATTTAAGATATATTCATTGAGATTTCCACCTTTCCTGTTTTCTTTTTCCTTAGATTCAGGTGGGAAAAGTTTGATATAAGCCCTCAGCACATGATATTTTTTTATGTTTACAGAGTATTTGCAACTGGATATCCTTCAGGGGAGTTTTCTAGGGTGTAATTTCCAGGAAACTAGGGAGAAATGGAATTATTTCCTGTCTCAAACTAAACTGAATTTATCTGTTACGAAAATCTCAGTTGTTTCTTAGTGTTGCCTCCAGGTGCTGCAGTACTCTCTCCAGCTTGTGAGGGCTCATTTTCACCCTTGAGAACTTCAGATAAGTTACCCTGAAAAGAATTAGGTTATATAGATTTTAAACAATGATTTAGAGCCTAGTACCTAGAATAAAGGGCAGTAAACCCCCGCAATATCATTTAGTCTGGGCACCAGTGAGTGCAGTGTTGTGCCTTTTAGATATAGTTAAGTGCACATTATGTAGTGTCCATCCCCCAAGAGCATCCTCCACAGTCCAAGTGCCTGCACTGCCCAGGAGCATTTCTTGACACTCACTGTACCACTTGTCTCACTTAATATCATCCCATTACTCTTAGTTATGGCCCCTTGATTCACTTTTTTAAATCCTCACATTTTGGCTGCATAAACCTGCCATACATTTAGAGGCAGATTCATGTTGTGTTAACCAACACACAAAAAGCACAGCACACACTTTGCAGTGGACAGTGTCCTCATTTCAGGCTGTGAAAAGAAGTAAAGGATAAACCTTAACAGATTGTGATTGGCTACAGGTGGTGTAACAAACTGAGCCTTGGGTGCAGTTCCTCTGATCCCAAAATACACATCTGAAGAAAGTTGATAAGTTATGTAAAAGTCCACACTGCAGATACTTAAACTAAGGTGATACAGGACAAGGAGGAAGTTTCAGTTTAACTGAAAGAAACCAGGTTTAGATTATATTAGGAAGAAATTTTTTTACAGTGAAGGTGGTAAGGCCTGGCACAGTTTGCCTGGAGAAGCTGTGGATGTCCCATCCCTGGAAGTGTTCAAGGCCAGGCTGGATGGGGCTTGGAGCAGCCTGGTCTAGTGGAAGGTGTCCATTAGGGGAACACCAAGGGGTCCTTCTCCAAGGGGTTTGGAACAAGATGATGTTTAAGGTTCCTTCCAACCCAAACCTTTCTATGATTCTGTGATACATATTTCACTTTAGGTCACTGCGACAGACCATCCCAATAAATGTCAGCTGTCTCAGGGGTTGAATCCACTCCAGCACTGAGAAAAGCAGAGCACAGAGGAAAGGTCAACAGCACCTCACCCCTCCCCATTGTCACCACTGCATAGCCTGGATTGTCACCCCCATCATTTCATAGTTGTGTCATCATTCTACAAGTTGCTTTGTGTTCTAATTCCAGCCTGAAAGTATCCCTCTGTTGCTTTTCCTGTGAACCTGTGAACTACAAGTATCCCCTGGGCCACAGTATTTAAGGGAAAATATGAACAACTTGCCTGGTCTACCTTTGGGACACTCTTCTTTATAAAACCCCAACTGCAGGTTTGATGATCACTCAGCCGTGCTTTCCCATGTAAGTGTGTGTGTATAGCCATGAGTTTAGGCATTCTTTAATCTTAATTTGATGTAATAATTAGTAAAGAAAGGAAGAAAGATAAGCACCCATGTTTCATATCTTACCTTGGGGAATGAAGTACTCAGACCTGTATTCTGCTCTTCTTACTAAAATGGAGAAAATAAACTGTTTTTTCTGACACTGTTTGAGTCATATTTTTTCCCTCTAGCTGAGCTTTTTTTGTGACTGTTATCTATATCTTCAAGTGGAAGCATGTGTTATTGTGGACAGCCAGAACCAAATGTTTCAGTATTGCCGCAGTGTGCTTGCCATCCCTCTCTGACTTCAGCCTATGTATAGATTACAGCATTTTCTACCATAATGCAATTTTAAAAGTAACTTTTTGCTTGCTGAAGGTCAAAAGGACAAAAGGTCATCCTATAGCAATTACTTTTCCCATCATTTCAAAAGAAATATTCAGGTCATGTTACTTAAAAATTCCTCCCCCCAAATATTTTACTTTTTCACTTCTTGCCAATTTTACTTTGCCAGGGAGTTGCCTCAGATATTGTTAAGAACGGTGTGTTGTGCTGTTCATCTGACCTGTAGGCGAAAAGAAGTTCTCATCAGAGGAAACAACCTGCTTTTCTGTAAGAAAACATTTTCCTTAATGGGAAAAAAAAAGGTGATACTGGAGTGAACAAGTATTTTCAAGAACATATTGGATTTTTTTCTACAATCAAGAAAGTATCATTTTGGAAATGGAAATTTATATCTGTCAGCCTCCTGGCTAGCAAATGTCATATTAATCCTGACTTCAGGTGGACATTGTGACAGTGACTCCACCCTTGATAAACCACTTAGTGTCTATTCAGTCTAGTAAAGAATCTTCAGACTCTCATTCCGCTGTGATATGGCTTTAGCTAATAAATCAGTCAGAGAATCCTTTTCCTCTCTGCCCTCCCCTCACCACATTAATATTGATTATTTGGAGGTAAGGAGTCCCAAGGAGTGGAAGTGGATACGCCTCATTGCCTTGAACAATTCTTTTCCCTCTATTGGGACAGTACAAGGTAAATTAATAGTGTGCTTGCAGACACTAGATAATGTTCATGTACTCGCTATTGACAGAGTGAAATAACATGAGTAACTTCAGCTTTGCTTAAAACAAAACATTAATTTTCCAAGGCCACTAGGATTTATGCAGCTGGTCGGTGTAACACAGACAATCTTTGCTTTTAAATATGCAACATTTGCGTTTTTAAACACGAGGCAGGATTTTATTGCCAGATGAAAGACAAAAGGGGATTTTAATTCATTGCTTATGCTCTCAGGCTCTTGTCTGCCTTTAATCTAAGTCCCTGCTCGATTTTGTGGGTAAGAAGATGCCTTTTCTACTAGGAAATAATACAGAGCAGCTTTACTCCCCTGTGATCCTCTGGCTATGTAAAAATGCATAGGAAATCTGTAAGTGCAAAAGCTGTACTTTCGTATATGTTTCAAAAAAAAACCCACTTTGGGTCAACTGTTCTTGTTTCACTGGGCTAGAGTTAGTAATACTGTTAGTATGTGGTACAGTGCTGTGTTTTGGATTTAGTATAAGAATAATGTTGATAACAAACTGATGTTTTGGTTGTTGCTCAGTAGTTCCACTCTAAATCAAGGACTTTGCAGTGTCTCATGCTCTGCCGGGGAGCAGGTGCACAAGCAGCCCAGAGGGACCAAGGCCAGGACAGGTGACCTGAACTTTCAAAGGCCAAAGGGATATTTATTGTGCATCACTTTTTTCTCTTGGGGTTTATTCCTCTCTCTCCTTCTTCTTTTTCTTCCTTTATTTCAATTATTAAACTGTTCTTATCTCAACCCATGAGTTTTGTCTTTTTTCCAATTTGTCGCTGTTAAGACGGGCATGACACACAAACACACACACCAACAGCTCCAAGCAAAGAAAAATTTTCTTAATTTCTACACAGTTACTCTTATACAGTTTCTTAGCATTCGTGTTGCATATTCATTGGCTATTAGCTTGTCTACAAAGCAATTATAACTAACACACATTCATGCTACTTATCAGCCACTGTCCTCCCTCCTGCAGGTGCTAATTCCTTTTCTGTTGTTTTTGCTTGTTACTGCTGTTAATGTTGCTATTCTCAGGGATACAAACTGATTGTGTCAAGGTTAAAGTCTGTGAGACTTTCAGACCAGCTGTCTGCTCCCACACCAATTCTCCTCCCAGTCCCACCACAGGTGGAGAGGAGTGAGCAAGGTGCTGCACAGTACTTAGTTGGCAGCTGGGGCTAAAGCCTGACAACATGAAAAAAAACATCAGTGAGGGAAACTCCACTTTCACATCCATCCATTTGGGCGCTCTGGGAAACCATGACAGACATATTGGATGAATTAGTGGGTGTTTTACAACAGCCTGGACCTCTGCTAGCTGGAAACACAGATGGTATTTGAACCACAAGGCTTTCTTCATCCTGAGACAGATTTGGAGTTCCTGCAGTCTATAGCATGGATTCCTCCCACAGTCACTCTGCCTTTGGTGCACAAGGAGCATCTCCCACGCCATGATGGGGAACTCAGAGGAAACTGTTAGTGCCGAATGTAGGTGAATCTAACGACGGGTTGGTGATGGCTGCACATCTGCAGTTCAGCCTAGCAGGGGTCACAGCACAGCAGCCTGCTGGGAGGCAGGGAAGGCATTGCCATGCAGGGCTGAAGTGTCACCACGTTGCCATTTCCCTCCTGGTCCCACTGATCTGCTGCAGGACTCTGTGTGACTCACCTGAACTTAGAGTTTACCTATCTGTAGCTCCAGCATAGTAATAAACTATCGGTAGAAATTGAATTCCAACAAATTTGGCTCTGTTTTTCTCCTTACACTCTGATCCTAATTTCTACAAATGTGTTTCTAGTTCATAAATACTCATGGAATAGCTCATGTAAACAAATTTTGTCTGCACATTATTCATGCTCTGTTTGCTTTGATTGTGCAAGTTCCTGTATATGTTACTTATGGTGGGTGAATGGTCATAGAAGTCACATACTGTTACTTCTGGTACCTGACTGGGTGACTGAGTTTTTTAGATAGGAATATAAAAAATGAAAAACTGTGGATAATGAACAGCAAGTAATAAACAACAAAATATACAGAGTGAATATTTGGAGGAATAATTATTTGTGCTGAAAATTGTGAAACTTTCAGGATTTGCCAGCGTTCTCTCTTCCAAACAAACGGGTATTCAGTTGAAAGCTCATAAATGATAGATAATCTCATCTCACAAATAATGACAGTTCAAACCTCAATTAAACAAGCTTCACAAACCCCCTGGGAGATAGACAGCTATAACTAAATATTTAGTTATATTACTAAAACTGATACGTGAATATTTTTACAAAGAAGTTTGGCATTTGAGGAGAATTTTAATACCATTGAAAGAAAAACACTACTGCCAATGAGTGAAAAACACCATTATTATATTTGTCATATTCCAGCATGCAAGAAAATTAGATGAAGGATATTCAAGATGCCAGCTCTGGTGGACTGATTAAGGAAAACAACATCATTTACTTGTGGCAGGTCAGCACAGAGCCTCTTCTAGACTCCATGAATTCTAGAGTTACTTGACAGTCTGCCAACCCACAGAGCAAATGCCAAAAATTCCTTCTCACCATGTGCAAATTAAATCATGACTAAATATAGACTCAGAGCACAGGTAACCTGCACGTATCCAGCTTGTCAGGAAAGAATAAGACCTGATTTCTGTTTCAGGAGTTACAAATTTATAAGTAGACATTACAGAATTCATTATTTCCTATTTATACTAAGGCAGCACCAGTCTTCAGGGTCATGGAAACGGTGAAGGCATCATGATATGCCAGTTCATACCTGTATAGTGGTGGTAGCTCAAGTCCTAATCACAGTCACATTTTTCTGATTCCACATGTGCCTCAGATGTCCACAGGAGGAACCCCACAGCACAAGTGAGGGCTGCAGAACTTGATGGTTATCTGAGAGGACTTGTGTTCAAAGCATAAAGTTTATAGGAGAGCAGTTTTTAGGAGCTCACTTTTTATCATATTTCACTACTGGAGGGTTTGAAGTGATGAAGGATGGATGACATAGTAAATTAAATCTTCCTGCAATCCTTCCAGTAGTCCTTATGTTGGAGCACCTTGGATACCAACCTGCTATACTCTTACCACATACTTTTTTCATGGAAGGTAGTGGGGAATTTCATCACCCAACAGTTCCTCAGAGGACAGAAGTCCTAAAAAAGTCCACCACAATGCTTCAAGACGGCTTTGGACACTGAGTGCTCAAATGCAAGTATGAACTGCAGTTTTGTTTGGGCTCAGTGAGGAGAGACAGAGCACAAACACTTGATGGACAGAAGGTAATGAAAAATATTGAGACTGAAGCTGTTCATGCCAGTGTTAATCTGAACTAAACCAGTGTTTATATTGATAGGAACAGGATCTGAATCAGGCATGTTTTCTCTACAGCTTTCCATCCTTTTCATCCTGCTAATCAAAGATCTGTTCTCTGTGCTGCCGCATTAAAAACCTTCCCCCCAAAACCCAAGGAACAGTTTCTGCAGCCTAATTGCCAAAAAATCAAAGATGTAACCTTTGGATTAGCAAAATGACTTGTCAAACTAGATCAAGAAAATCTTGCTGGCCTCCCAGAGCCAACAGCAGTTCACTTTCAGATGCACTGACAACTCTCATGAGCTGGCTCTCCTTTTTCCCTCTTTCCCCAGCAGGTAAGCACACTTAACAGCCTTCAAAGCACCCAGACTTCTCCTTTCTTTCCTTTTGTAGGTAATGCTCCCCACTCTCAAAGTAGGAAAAAAGCTGCAGTAAGTTTCTATTAAGCCAACACAGCCCTTCTTTAAATCTCAAGGCATCGGTGCTCCTACCCTCTTGAACCTTTCATACTCGTAAGAGCTTGTGTTTTTCACTTTTCTTTTACAACTGGAGTTTCTGAAAACTTACTTTTTTTTTTCTGCCTCCTGCCTGGAGACATTTTTCTTCTCAGAATGTTTAAATTCCCTTGTACTGAAGGGTAAAGGAGCTGATGCATGTTTGCAACTTAATCAGGATATTGTCAAGCTTCTTCCCCAGTCCAACATGTACTAGGGAAAAAAGGTGTAGAAATGACAGAAAAAGCTGTGACATGGTACATGGCAAGAAAGCACCTTGTGCTTCCAGGGCCACACTGGGAGTTAGATCCTACAGAGGTCTAGTCCTTTCTCTGGCATTGATTTCTGGTCTGACCTTTGGCCACTTGTTAAGTCACTGATTTTCAAAGGTGCTGAACGACTGCCAGTAGGTAAAATCCTTTTTTTTGTGACTGAGGTCAGTAAGAGCTTGGCAGCTGGAAGCCAGGATTTCATCTACTCACTTCAGTTGCAGCTTTGGGTGTTTCAAGAATCATAGCTGAGGAAGGCAGACTAGACTAGGGGAAAGGTTAAGTCAAAACCAAGTTGGAAGTAGTTTTAGCTGTGCTTAGTTACTTCAAGATATGATTCTGGCCCAAATGTTGTCAGACAGATTAGTGGCTGATCCAATAAAGTAATGAATTACTTGTCAGTAAAAGCTGTTCTGTGACGTGAATGATTGATTATAAATTAAATACAGGAGCTTAGCACTTGATGTAGGTCTTGTTAACAGGGGAGATTAAGAGTTACCAGATGATGTCACACCACAAAATGAGGCCATACAAAGTAGCATGTGCTCCTGTGTCTTTGGTGGGATGTCTGACACAGTTTTCCAGTGTGGATACAGTAGCATCTGTTGGGGAATGGATTTCACTTTGAAATCTAAAACAATGTAAAGTACCTGGAGTATTCCATAGAAGGCATCACTGAAATCTAATTTAAAATAACAATTCAGTTGAAAGCTCCACTTCACATTTTTCTGCAGTCAAATACTGTTTATCTATGTCTACTTCTTCTTACCTGTGAAAATTACCCTCAAGAAAAAAAATACAAACCACAGCAGGCTCAAATCCTGTAACTTAGCCTCTTGTATTTAGTGCCAGAATAATGCTTAATCCAGCCAAACATATGAATATGTATGTTTATCTATAAGCTTCTTTGACATTAAAATGACTGCATATCCTGAGAGCAAAGAATAAAAGAAACTGCATTTCCGGATGAAGGCTGAATGGAACTGAGCTGCAAGCAAGGAGAGGGGACTTAATAATTGACTTGCATACACTCAACAATGCTAAAGAATGGGTATAACAAAAGGACTGCCCAACACAGCAGCTGGGCTGTTTGCAATAAACTCGCTAAAAGATGTAATTCCGGCTACACACCAAAGGTTAGGAGCTTTGGAGCGTTGTGAAGCAGATCTCCACTGGCATAAATTGTCGTAGGTCCAGTGACTTCAGCGTTGCTAAAATGGTTGTTAGTGAAGAATTAGATCCTACCTGCTTGCCTAATGTTTCATTTTAGAGAAATCAGGCAGAGCCTTCACAAACTGCAGAAATGAGAACACTTCCTGCATCCACATTTAAATGCACCTTTTTGCCTTTCCTCAGTTATAAATAGAACTGGTTTTGAGCAGTTTGAACAGAATGAACATTTTTCATTCACATTGCTTGTCAATAAAAAAAATAGCCTTTCATTTTTCCCCCCCAAATATTCTAGCCCTGTTGATATTTTGATTTGTTTGGGCTTTATTTCATTATGCTCTCTCAAACATAAAAAAAGGAACCTCTCCTCAACATGGACTTTTTTGTTTCATCTCTGCAAAGTGAAAAGGTTTTTTGTTTTTTCACAAACATTTCATTTTTCTCATCATCACAAAATGATGCAGGGCATTTTCCTACGCTTCCCTAATCAGACAGATCATAAACATAATTCCAAAAGGGATTGAATGTTTAGATAGCTAACTAGGCCTAGGCTAATTTAATCATTAGCAATTGATGATTTAAACCGGCAATTTCTAGTGGGGATGTTAGTTCATATCAGATATTAGGAGAAAAACCAACTATGTGATGTGATTCTGACTGAGGTGAAGTTGTCTTCCTTGGTGCCTGGAGGCCTGGAAGACCCAGATATAAAGCAGCAGAGAAGGGGGATGATGGATCTGACCCTGAATAATATTTCAGATCAATTCTTTGCAAGATTTTTGTTTTTTAAAAAGCTGAACTGCCTTATCTTCTGACCAGCTCTAATTGCAAGTATCAGTTGTGTTCAGAGAAGAATCTGTTCTATAAACTGTTTTCTTCTAAAAACAGCTTTAGTAGTTCTGACTCCTTTTTCAAAGCGTACATTTCCTGTTTTTGTATGTATTTTTTCATCTTCCTCTTTGAGCTGTTCTTCACAATTTCATTGCCAGAAAAATCCCATCTTTTCCTTGAAGTTTCTCTAAGTCAGTGCCTCTCCTGATATGTCTTCATAATTATTGCTTGACCCTTACAATATGGGAAATTTAGCAGGGAGTCATCTGGGAGAGTCTCTCCAGGGGAAACACAACTCCTGTGTCATGGGGAGGTGGGACAACAATCTAAATGAAATTGCACTGTGTGGAAGATGAGTGTGTGCACACAGCACTTGAAGATGCTGGAGGCAGAGGCGTTCTCCATTACCCCATCCTTCCTCATCACCTCCCAGGCAAACACATCTCCTCTCAAATTCCCATATTAGCAAGGTTGGGACTACCAGGAAAATATCCTTGCTTGTGGAGCTTTTTGTAGATTTTTTAGGTTCAGCTTAGATTTTTCTCAGGCTTTTCCTTTCTGTTAACAAGAGGATATTTGGGATGAGTTTTCCCTCAATGCACCCAGATCAGATTTCAAATTTTCCTCAATATAATTTAATTGTTTCTCTTCCCATGTTCTTATTCCATCAAGTTGCTTGCATTATTTGCCTGTCCACTCTAGCATCCATGATTCCTACCCTTTTAACACCACCTGGTGATTTTATTGCAGTGCCTTTATTTCTGGTTTCTGACCATATAGGGGACCAATTCCATTTGCTCCACAACTGTAAAGGACAGTTTACCTAAACTCGCCCCCTTGGTCTTTGTCCTTCTTTACAATTCTTAGCAAGAATTCCAAGAGAAATGTGTCCAGTGGCCTCAGAGGAAGCCACTGTTTGAGTCATTCAGAAAGTGTTGCACCATTTTTGGGAAATACAGCATTCACAGCTGACTCTTCAGTCCCATTGAGGGGAAAGGGTTGGGGATGGATACGTGTAGGAAGAGAGACTGGCAGGAGGCATTTGTGGGGTTTTGCACACTGGATGGAGTTACGGAGCATGAAAGCAAAGAGAAACTCAGTATCTAAAAGGAATATGGAAGAAGAGCTCCCTCATGTACCTCGATGATTGTCCTGGAGAGGAGCAGTTACACTCCAGTGGGAAAGGAGGAGGCTGGAGACAGCAAACCCTTGGAACCACAGAATGTGGAGACGGACGGGGAGACCCCCACTGTGAACAGCTGTCCCTGAAGGACTGTAGCCAGGGAAACAGCCCAGACCATGCTGGGGCTGTGAGGGACCAAACACAGCCCCATCCCTGCACCCTTGGGGGAGAGAAATTGGGAGTGAAGGGGGAAAGCTGGGTTTGGGAAAGGGGGTGAGAGGGAGGTGTTTTAACTTTTGTCTTTGTTTCTGATTACCTGGATCTAATATAACTGATAACATATTGAGCCACTTTTCCCCAAGCCAAGGCTGTTTTGCCCATGGTGGCAACTGGAAAGTGATTTCCCTGTCTTTGTCTTAAACAAAGAGATTTTCCATCCTATTATTTCCACCTGATCTCTTGAGGAGGAGGGAGTGAGACAGCAGCTGGATGGGAGCTTGGTCCTTGGGCAGTGCTTACCCATCAGTGTCATCTCAAACTTAAAAGAAAAAGGTTGATTTACATTCCTCCAAAAGCCTCAAAGTCTCAAACTATGCAGCAAGCATCACCTCAGGCTATTAAAACATGGAAAAGAAGAATTGAGAGGACAGGGATTCAGTTTAGGGATGAGCAAATGGAAGAAGGAGCAAATGAGGTCAATGGCTTGCTTGGTCCACCCAGGTGAGCTCAGCTCCTCTTCCAAACCCTCTGTCAGGCAGTGCCAGTCCATTCCAAGTAATTCTGCTTTGCCTTCAAAAGCCAGTGTCTATTGCCAGTGTCAATAAAATAAAGAAGAAAAAAAATTATTGCTAAAATTGAGATGAGTTGGTTTGGCATAGATGTTAGAAATGTTCCTTAAAAAGAAACAATTCAGAAAATAGCATATCTTTGCTTAATTCTGTTTATTCCGCATCTGAAAGGACAATGTTTGCACTTTTTCAGCACAATGTATGTGAGAATGTATATCAAGTTATCAGATATGACTAGAGGTCATTATTTTGCTACTCAGAGACACTTCAAATACTTCAGATGCTATCTGAAAACATAAAATACGAATTTCAGCCACCAGGCGACTCCTCTTGATGCGCTGAAGGATGCAGAGGCTTTCTCATGTCACTTAGTGGCATTCTTGGAAGGAGATGTCTGTGCTGGTACCCAGCAGTCTCAAGTATTTACACATCTGTACGAGCAGGTGTGGGGTTAAGTCCCAGAACACATATTATGCAAGGCAAGTGATAGACCAAGACATATTTGTTTCCTAACTCCATAATTAGGCTCCCAAATGAGTGACTGCTGATTGCTTAGCACTTTTTAAAGCCTTAAGGCTGCAACTTCTGCAAAATTAATGAAAGTGGTTTCAGGGGAACTTTACAGCTTGCACAGAATCTGAAGCATCGTAGTCCTCAGGAATTTTGTTCCTTCTAACCAAAAACAAAGATCTGGATCCACAGAAAGATAAATGTAAAAGTAATTCAAATAAGCTACAGAATCTTTAAATTTGAAGCATATAGGGCTCAAAAAAATAGTTGCTGACAAAATGTAAACCTAGATTTTAATGTCTAGATATCCAGAATATGACTTTAGCAAATGATTTTCTCATTTTGATTTATTTAGTCATAAGTTTTTCATGGATATTAATCTTGAAAGTTTAAATGGGTTTCTTTCTATTTCAGGACAGATAGAACAAAGTAGGAGACCTAAGCTATTTCAGTTCTGTTTTTCTTTTTTCTGGGATGTCGAAAATAAAAACCCCGGCATGTTTTGGTTTGTTATTCATTTATTTATTGTTTGAAAACTCCTGAAGTTAAGACCAATATTAACACAGGAGCTGCCAGACTGAATCAATCCAGCAATCTCTCTAATTCAATTCTGTCTCCAGGGAAGCCCAGTGTTGGAATAGGAAGGTACAGAAAGACCTACAAGCAGGCAGGTAAGGAATAAGTTGGTTTCTTTTAAAATATAAGTTATAATAAGAAAGATAGCAGTGATATCTAGGCAAGGGTTCATATATTCAGTAGAACTATCCTCTGCCTTATTTTTGTCACCAGTATTCCTGGAAATTAAGAGAAGGAATGCAAACATGAATGCCCAGTGCAAGTGCCTCTGACCTTTGGAAATAATTGGATGTGGATCCAAACCTGGCAGCCTTATCATGTACTAAAGTCTCTTAAAATCATCCTATCCATCAGCCAGACAGGGAAAGAGAAACATGGAAGAAAAGGTCACATTAGCAAGGAGCAGCTGGCATGATTCCACAAGGTTCATATTATTTAGTGGGACCAGTTTCTGCTCTTCAAATTCCAAATCCATGCCAAAATCTGGTGGCACAAACATGCACAGAATTTCACACTTCGATATGTACTGCATCAGGGTGACATTTCAGAAATGATATGCAAGCACTCACATGACTGTAAATATTAGTGGTCCAATTCCCCAGAGATGGCACTAAACTCCTACTACATCCTCTGCAAACACTGCCACGAGGCACTGCAGATTGGCTCTGCAGTGTACACACACATAAACCACCTTGCTTTAGTTGAAAGGCTGAAGCATTTATTAGAGGAAAGGATTATAATGATGCAGTTTAAACACTGTTAACTAAACACGAATTGATGAGGAAAAAAATCAGCTTAGTAAGAGGTTAGTTCCTTCTTCAGCATACTGACAGCAGTGCTTCTACCATTAAAGAAAAATCCATTTTGTGTTTCCACAGTTTTTTCTTCTTGGGCTCTTAAGGAAAAGGGATTTCCCAAACCGCTATAGATCACTCCTATAACCCAAAACATTCTTTCTATTTTTGAGCCAGTACATGAAGCACTGAATAATGAACCACAAATCTGGCAGAAATCCATGGACAGTAGTATGGAGATAGCTCAGCAGACTTCATGCCTGTATTAGTGCTGGGGTGCAGATACTTGGAGGTCTTGTTGGAAGCCAGAATATCCATTTCAATGGGAATCTTGCATGCACAGAGCTAAGCCCTCCTTCAGCCAGTCTGCACTCTGAACTGACAAGGTGTGAGAGGAGAAAGGGAAAAGTAAACCGGAAAAGCATAAGAGAGACAGCAAATCTTCTAGGGGCTTGCTGGTATATCCCACTGACTGCATTACTGCCCATCACCAAGGTCATTTATTATGCCTTTTTCTATCAATCCATTGACAGGAAAGTCCTGAGTGCAGGGGGGTTATCTCTGTATGGGAACTAGTTCTGTCCTCACCACAGCTAGTGAGGAATGGTGAGAAACGTCCCAGATCTAAGAAAATCAAATCAGGAAATATGATCTGCAGCTTGAGATGTCCATCTGAACATCTCTGGTTTTCCAGAGGAGTTGTAGCCAAACTCAACCGTCTCAGAGTATCCTTTGCAAAACTCCTTGATTTTGTCTTCCTGATCTGGTATTTTATGGATAGAACCATAGAATTGTTTAGGTTGGAAAAGACCTCTAAGGCCATTGAGTAGAAATATTAAACCAGCACCACCATGGCCACACTGAACCATGTCCCCAAGTGCCAATGGCTAAAGATCAGAGGATCCAAATACTTAGAGGTCCCTCAGTGTGGATCTCCACAGAACCTTGCTGTTTCACCAGTCTCAAAGAGCTCCATCAGAGTGATAACTGCCCCATCACTACAGAGAAAAAATACCTCCAAAAATAATCTAAAAATGCAAGTTTTCAACAGTAGTATTCACATCACCTTCCTACATAGATTTTAACCTAACATCTCTTAATAAGTAAAGACAGACGCAACAGAATGTTTTCTGCCATACACCCTGATAAACACCACCAATCCTCCTCACAGCAGCTTCCTGTTTAGATGAAACATCTAGTTTTCGTTTCCTTCAATTAAAAAAATTCTCCTCTTGCACAAGGCTATGGGGGTGGTGTAATCTGTATTCTCAACGAGATTTCTCAAGATCAAGCTATAGACTTACGGATTTTTTTTTGTTCTGTGGTGGTTTTTTTCTCTTTCCACAATTTGACTGCAGACAAATCAGTCTCAGGAAATACTGATGTGTCTGAAGACACTTTTTAAGCAAAAAGAAAAATTCATCAGTCACATTTCTTGTTCTGAATCATTCACTCAACTCTACTACTGACAACTTGGAGTTAATCCAAAGGTTCTGTGCTCCATATTGTGTTCAGAAGCAAACATTCTCTAAAGAAATGTTTTTGCATGTTAATGACTTATTTGCCTTCAGTAAGCAGCTACACATGTCTATAGAAATTATACCAAGTTTAAGATTCAGTTGGTAACAGCTTTAAGGCAACATCATACATTATATTTTCAGATGCAGCAGTCTGTCTCATCCTAATTCTGGGACTGCTAAGAACATCCTTACTAAGTCTATAAATCACGGAGCAGCTGCAGTTACCTGTCACACAAAGGCTGGACTGGAGCTGCTTAAGTTCCTCCTTTCCAGCACTGCCAAAGCACCTTAATAACAATTCCTAGGTAGAACTGAGAGAAATCACCAATCCTTTAGTTTAAAACATGTATTTTTCATTGTGAGAAGGCAGTTCTTCAAAAAACTTCTGGATGAGCAAAAAAAAAAGTGCTGCTTTTTTATTTGATAAGGGAAAAAGGGGACCTTGCAAGGTCCAGGTGCAACAAAATCATGAGTCTGAGTTTTAAAGGAATGGGGAATAAAGGAATGGAGTCTAAAGGAATGGGGTCTAAAGAAATGGGGAAAAGCTTTCCTGAAATGAAACATCCCAATGCTGCACAGCAGTCCCTTATCTTTTAGGACAGTAAGCATCCTGTGAAGATTCCTCTCAGATTCCTCTATGTTGGGTGTATGTTGCTTCAGAGAGCAGTTTTGCTCACATTTTAAACCTGATCTCCATTCCTTGCATGATTTTCTTGAGAGATGGTTTAATACGAGGTGTTCCTGAGGTACTCAGATTTATTTGTATTTCAGAAAATATTTTTCCCCACAAAACAGGTTTATTAAACTAAGCCCAAATGCAAAATCATGGTCTGATAAATTAAGCCCAATGTTCTGAACCCATCTCTCCATCTCTAATCAGCTGACTTCAGGCTAATCAGTAAAACAACTTCTTTGCTCCTCTCAGTGGAGCAACTTCATTCCTGATGTGTTACAGAAGTGTCCCATCCTGTGCTGTAGAAATTAGCTATTCACCAGCAAAGAACTGTGAATAAGGCTCAGTTCACCTAATTGTAGCCAGCTCATTGAGTCTTCCCGGCATCTGTAGCAGAAATGCATCCATTAGGGAAGGTCTAAACAGAAATAAAGGGTTTGGCTGTCTCCATGTGCAGTTAATAGCTCCACAGATGGTTCCATCTAGGTGAAATATAGACTGTAAAATACAGGAAACAAAATCTCTAGCCTTATTTTCACAGATGATAATTAATATAAGGAAAGGATTAAAAAATGCTCAGTCTCTTTCAGTTATAAACATGAAATTACTTCCCTTTTGGATTACTCTTTGCTAGTGCTCATTTCTACGATGGGTGTACTCTGGCACATTTTTACTGTACCATACTTTGGTAACATTCTCCTTTCCCTAGGGAATCCACACTATGGATAAAAAAAAGTTTTTTATACACTTCTTTTCATGACAGTAGGAATATTTAATAAACAAAAACAATTCAAGTATAGATAGGTAGGTAGGTAGGTAGGTAGGTAGGTAGGTAGATAGATAGATAGATAGATAGATAAGTATAATATATGCATGACCTTTATACAGCCTAGAGTGGCTCATTTATAGCTATATAATGAAATGGCTTTCAAGCTTCTGGGTTATTCCCTGAAAGAGAATTAAAAGTATAATTAGGGTTAATTTCTCATAAAACCTTTCCAGAATATTTTTTTGTGCAAGATAATAGGTTACTTTCCAAAAAGGAAAATAAGGAAAGGTAAGGCAGCAATGATAGTGGAGACTCATATGTCCTAGAAGACTTTTTCTAGGTCACTGTGAGAGGACAGGACATTACAAAGGCAAAAGAAACACTTTTAGATTTCTTCAGGGACTCCCAGATGTGTCCTTCCAGAATGCCTCATTATATTCTTGCAGCACTATGTGCATGTGTGGAGGGTATCAAGGAATTGATACCATTGCTGGGAACTACTGAACAGCTTCTTGCATCGCATTGTTCATTCTCCCAGACAACAGCTCTGGTCTTACTCTCTGCTGATGTCCTGAGTAGTCTGCTAAACACCCGCTACAGCATATGATTCAACTGTACTGTGTTGGCATTAAATCTGCAGTGCCAGGGGGGCATTGCAGATGTTTCTTTTAGACATAGAAAGGAGAACTGCGACACAATGCAACCTGTATCTCCAGGGTACTCTTTCTAGCCCTGACATAAGCACCTTCTCAAAATTTCTTAGTGTCTTGCTTTCAGTAACGTCTAGAGGCCACATCCATAACACAAACAAGGGAGATGGTTTTCCTTACTCTGAGAAACTGTTAATGATTTCAGGCATTATTAAAAACTCCCCAGGCCTGGAGGTGTCAAGGCCAGATTGAATGGGGCTCTGAGTCTAGTGAAGGTGTCTCTGCCCATGGCAGAGGGCTTGGAACTAGATGATCTTGAAGGTCCCTTCCAACCCAAATCATTCTACAATTCCATGATTTTCCAGAGTCTTTCTTATTCAAGATAGAATTTTTATTTATTTCAATTTTATTTTGTTTTCAAACTCTAGTTATTCCTTTACTGATAATGCCCTGATAACTTCTACTGGTACTGTTATGCTTTAAATATTTAGCTTTAGTAAAATTTTATTCCATCCACAGTCTTCTGATGATATGATGCCCAAGGCATGATTAACTCTGTGGGAAACAGTGTTGACTCTCCTTACTATAGTTTAAAAAAGGGAATATGTGGGAAGTATTATTATATAGCTGGACAAATTTTAGCAGAATATCTATTATAAGTAGTTTAATTTAATCCCAAAAAGTTAGACTCCAACTGAAAACTCCAAGTACTAATATAATGAATTCTGTAATCACAGGTCAAAGCTGTGTAAATTTTTCAGCTTTATCTTTCTGGGATAAAATCTGCGCTTTACTCAAGTCAACTCCCTCTGAGTTTGTCAGAAAGATAGTGTCAATCCACAGAAAAGTGCAGCAGGAGACAAGATGAAGTTGCCTGAACTCCTCTGTTCTCCTCCATGAAAAATATCTCAACCAAGTAAGTTTTTCACTCCCAGGTGCTTAGAACACACCAGAGGGAAAGTAAGTGAATCACCTAGATCTGCTTACCTGCTGTGTGTATTCAAGCTGAATCATTTGATTCCTTTCCATAATACCTTTGATGCTTCCTTAAGACAAAAACCTCTCACATCCCTTGGAAAGTTTTACAACACACCTCAGTGTAGTGCATCAGGATGAGCCACTGTTTATGTCCTCGTAACAATGTAATTAAGCATCAGTAGGGACACCACAATTTTAGCAGGATTCTCAAGTACGATTACTCAAACATGGACATTTCTAATTCAGGTGTTCAAATGCAGGTGTCAAAGTTATTTCAGAAGTGTTGAGAGCCCTTAAGATGTATGAAGTGGAATTTGTTTAGCTAAATGTGAGTATTTATAGAGTTAGACTTTTATTTCTAAGCAAATCACTCTGGGCTGCCTTTGCAGTCAGCAAAGCGTTAGTCAGTGGAGTTACTGTAGTTTGTGGCATGATTCATCTCACCCTCAGTGAGAGAGCTGCATTTGTTAGGATGAATCATGCACTAATCTCCATGGACTATACTGATCAGGTCACCACTGAATGTAATAAAAGCCCAGGCAAGTGGCAGACACCTAATGTTAGGTCAGATGAATCACCTAACTAGCAGGCTTTCAGCCTAACCTTCCTGAGGCGTTATTTGAGTTTCCCTTAATGCTCCACTAGGAACATCAAGGGCCCCTTAGCCCATCAGCAGAGATGAAGGTATGTCCAGACTGATCCACCAGAAACAGGAGGTAAAAGAGATAATGGAGTTGTGTCTTTGACCAGGTGCAGGAGACGTGGAGGACTGTGAAGGCACTCAGCTGACCTTGCTGTGGGTTTTATGGCTGTAGAAGCCACCTGCTACCAGATCTCTACATTGATGAAAGGAAAGATCCTGCATACTGAACTTTGGTAATCATCACAGAGGTCTGTGACTTACCCTTCACCTCTGTAAAGCACTTCTTCACTCCCTGGAGAAGTACCAGTTTTGTTTCGCAGACTGTCCTTCAAAGAGACTCTGTGGTCAGAATGTGCAACGGCAGGAGATTAAGGCTATGATGGTTAGCACCACAGCACCCACTCTGCTGAGAACACATATCAAAATGATGCACTGATAGTAAAATTTAAATATTTGACTCTGAAAAAAGTCAAAAGGTCAGAAATTTCCTCCAGGGTTTTCTTCTAAAAGAGAATTCCTGAAAAAGAACCTGAAAAACCTGATCTGCAAAGCATTTCAAGTCACAGTGTGTTCTGACAGAAAAGTTATCATCAAGCTTTTTCTGATCTCTTTTGATGTTTGCATACTTGTATATCTCTCTTCTTAATATGTAAGCTCATTAAATTATTATAGGTTAAAATTAATATTATTGTTAAGGACAACCAGACCTCCCTCAGGTAAGCTGGCAGCATGCAAAGCCAGCTTTATTCTGGCCTATTTATGTAGCATTTTCATTTTGATTTATTATTGGCTGTGACATTTAACCAGGACATGTTCCAAGCCAGTCTGTGAGTGCGGACTTACTGCACTTAGAAAGAGCAGGTGGAGAAAGGAAACAGTAAAATTTGTCACCAGCTAAGTTAATTCAGATGGGAGATCTGCAGTTTCTGAATACTCCACTCATACGAGTCTCTGAGATTAATGATTTCAAGTGCTTCTATGGATATCAGACATCTAAGAGAAGACCTCACTAGGAAATAGAACTCCTGGGATAACACACAAGCTCTGAAGGGGGAAATGCATAATTCTGGAGAAGACTTGAAAGGATCAGAGGCTTGATGTCCTTCATCTTAGAAACAGTGCTTCAGGTTTTGTGAAAAAACTGAAGAAAAACATTCTGCACTGGAAACATAACTGGAGGTACCACCTGGCAAAAATGCCCTTGAAGTATAAGGGTTTCCAAAGGATCCCATGGATGCCTGGACCAGGATATGGTTAACAGTTCATCTTCCTAGTTCTTCCATACATGCTGCATATCTACATGGCAAACTGACATCATGAGCTCACATCAAGGGTGAAAGATGAATACTCAGCTCTGGGCCAGTGCACCAGGGCAGAATGAACAACAATCAGATAAGAATGACACGTCTGAGGTTCCATTATGCTGCTGTTTTTCCCACATTACAATCCCTGGCATGGCTGCCGCAATACAAACCACCAGCACAGGCTGGTGGCACAACTTCTGCTGGTACAAAGTTTACAGTTGCTCCCATTGCAGAATCGCATCATCCCAGCTGCAGTGGCTCCAGTCATTGCTGCTTTACTGGCATTTTGAAGTGGTGCAGTTTAATGAACCGATGGTAGCCAGCTGCTAATACCAGGGCAGATCTCTAACATGAGCAGCACCTTCCTTTGGAAACAATGCAGAAAAAGTAATTTGAAAATAAAGCTGCACTGATGAAAGAACACCCAGTAAGTCATCAGTATATTCCTCCCAGTCATGAGTTTGCACTTTGTTTTTGCAGGCAAAGCTCCTGCTTTTAAAATCAGGGTTCATCTCATCACTTAACTCATTCCAGTCTTAGATCTATTCTTTCTGAGGTGTTTTTGGATAGCAGCAGCCAAGCTTCGAACAGAACATTCAGATGATATTTTGCTTAGGGTAAACATCTAGGAATCAGGATGCATAAACTCAATTTATACTAACAAATTATGCTTGTTTAGGACTGTTCTCTTTCACTGGGACACCTTGGCATGGAAAAGGCTACTGTAAAATGTCCAAACCACCTCAGTCTCTAACCTTCCAGTAAAGTATAGCTGCATGGAAACTGCTTATTGGGGATGGTTCCTTGCCTGTGCTGATTATTGAGCTGTGATAAGGAATGGTTTGGGACAGTGCTGGTTGGCTAAAAGAACACCAGGAACAATGCCAACAATCTAAAAAGGTATGCAATTGAGTTTCAGCACCAAAGGACAGTTCCTGATTCTGTTTAATTTGCTGGCATAGACATAGTCCCAAGTACTCAATTCCTGGTGCACAGAGGTTTGTGTGTCACAATGTGCCTCGACTGGAAGGAGGCTCTGGGGAACTCGAGGCCTGCCAGCAAGACCTCAGTGTCAGGGAAGGTCATGAAGCAGATCATCCTGAGTGTGATCTTGCGGCAAATACAGGAGATCAGCCAGCACTGGTTCATGAAAGGCAGGTTCTGCCTGAACAAACCTGATCTCCTCCTATTACGAGCAGACCTGTTTAAGTGGATGAGGCAAAGGTTGTGGATGTGTCTACCTGGAGTTTAGTAAAGCCTTTGACACCATTTCCCAAAGAATTTTCCTCGAGAAACTGGCTGCTGATGGCTCATATGGATGCATTCTTTATTGGGATAAAAAATTACTGGATGGCGGGACCAGAAACTAATGGAGAATGGAGTTAAATCCAGCTGACAAACAATCACTGCTGCGGCCCAGGACTCAGTATTGGGTCCAGTCCTGATTAATGCCTTTGTTTATTCAGATGAGGTGATTTGGGGCACTCTCAAAAAGTTAACAGATGGCACGAAGTTGGATGGGAGTCTCAATGCACTTCAGAGTAAGAAGGATATGCAGGGGGATGTGG
>VZTD01002793.1:145508-268475 GCA_013397725.1 Rhagologus leucostigma | reverse complement strand
CTATATTGCAACCTAGGACACATTTATATTAGGTAACTTTACTGCTTTTCACACTGCGGTTTCCCACATGCTACTACTGCTCTGTTAGTCGACCTTACTGAGTCAATTACAGGTAGGTAAACTAGGAAGTAAAATAAACTTTGCGACTTTCTCATACGCATTCTGGAGGAAAGGCTTTTTTCATTATGTACATATGTATATGTATTTATATGTATGTATTTGTATGTATACATATGTAGACATGGAAGTGTGTATACTTATTTAATATGTGCTGATTGTGTGGATCTTCTAATTATAAAAAGGGGTTAAATCTTAACATTTGTTTGATTCATGTCCAGAGTTATGTGACAAAACCTTGCAAATGGTTTTCTAGGTTTTCAGTGGTGGAAAATGCACATTTTCTTAAAAGGTAGGTTAGTAATATCACTCCCAAATTTCTTAAGAAAGTGTTTCCCAGATGTCATGTTTTTCTTTCACATATACAGCCCTTCCCCATTCCCTTTTCTGACCTACTGAAGACATACTAGCTGTGATTTGGTTGCTGAAAGTGTATAAATGCTTTATTTATCAGAAAACAGAGGTATAAGCACAAGGATGAGACATGCAACGCACAATGTTTGAGAGTCACACTCCTTTTGGCATACCAACGTGAAAAAAGTTTGGGTTACTAGAAGACAGCTAAAACACCACCAAATTTCTATGCTTCTGTACCAAACAAGTTTGTTTATGCATAAGTAAGAGTACCATGAAAACCAGAGTAAGTCTGTTTACATTTTTACTGTAAGCCAAATTTATAAAAACTGTACTGATTTGGACACTTCATCTGGATGCCATACAGTTGACAGTCCTTATTTCTCTGTCTAAAATCTCAGCACAGCATTCATTCACTCCACTGAGATCTCAGCATAAACATAATTTGCTAAATCTGGAGACTTTTTTCTGTTTCTGGATTACAAGTATGTACAAGTTTGGATCTGGCAGAGGAGCAGGTTTTCCTCACAGCAGCCCGTATGGTTTTAGATGTCTGCAACAGTGTTGATGTCACAGTAGTGTGTAACACAGCAGTACCTACAGAGCAGTGAGGCCTTCTCTATTTTATTCAGCCCACCCCTGCCACCATCCCAGAGACAGGCTCAGAGTGAGCAAGAGCCTGGAGGGAACAGAAACGGGACAGCTGACCTTACCTGACTAAAGGGATATTCTGTACCGAAAAGCATCATGGTCATCAATAAAACTGGGGAGAAGTTGTTCCTATGTTGTCATTGCTTGGAGACTGAGCATCAGTCTGCTGGTGGGAGATGGTGAGCAATTACCTTCGTAATACTTGTTTGGTTTTTTTATCTCTTTCCTTATTAAACTGTTTTTATCTTGACACACGGGTTTTTCTCACCTTTGCCTTTAGGATTCTCTTCTCCACACAGCTGGTTTTAGGGAGTTAGTGGGCAGCTGAACACTGCCTATGTGATGAGTGAGGAAACCTATCAAATATGAAAAATATTATGTTTAAACATAATTTATCCCTAAAGAAAGATGGGCTCATAGCAGCTAAGCAAAGAAATCCACTAAGTGATGCAACAAACATGAATATGCAGATTGCTGATGAGATTGGCAGCAACTACACTACTGTCAGCATACCATTCAGAAAAATTCTTTATTATCTTAAAGCATTGTCAGCTTTCCTGTTTCTATAAAATATCCTGTGTTCTGAATAATTGCCTTTCTGCTAGCTTCACAACTTCGACATTTAGATTTTTCCGCTTCATAAAAATGAATAGAATTTGGTCTCTAGGCAACCTCTGAGACTGAGAGTTCCTATATCAATCATTTCTAATTACTACTTTCTTCTCATCACAGTACCACAATACTTCTTAATGTTCTTTGTCTAAGCAGATTTTATTTTTACCAATTTCTAGTTTATGCTACTGGGTTAGAAGATCTCACTGTTTACCATATTTTTCTCTATTCAGAAATATTGGTGGTCTCCTAATTATTATTAGAACAGCATGTAGAAATCAGGTTCTTGCTATTAGTTTTCCTACTGCCAACTGGTTGGGAAATTGCTTTCTGCTTTTTAAAATGTGGTTCATGAATTGCAACAAAAGAATAACACCCGTTGTGCTCAGTTAAGAGTTTAAGAAAATAATTTTGTTTGATGCACATTTAAGAATGTGTCCATCTGGTTTGAGTCCCGAAGCATTAAGTATTTTCTTGTAAAGTGTATCAATGCTAGTAGGCCCATGGGTATGTTTGCTGATGTCAGGTCGCACGGTTACCTGCTGGTGAAAACATGGGTTAGACAGAAGGCTTGAGTGGTGAAGCACAAAGCAAAATTTCAGTTATTCGTTAGATGTGATTATAACACGATGATAGTACTGAAGAGTGAACAAAATACAAAAAGAACAGATACTCTGTTTTCCATAATAACTCCCACAAGCAAAGAACTTTAAAGTGTTTTAAAGAAGAAACGTGAGTGTAACCTTTAGGCGCACATGAAAGCCGTCATGCTGAAACACTCCTAGTGTTCAGCCTTGAGCACTGGACTTTCTTTCATTAAGACAGAAAAAATTATTTAACATAATTGAATATATTATAATCCAGGTTTAGAAGTGCAAGTGTTTAACTTCTTCAATCACCAGGAACAGATATTTTTCTTTCAGTGAACACCAAATACATCCATTCAGTGTTCATACTATCCTGATTTTATCTCACTAACAAATCACAAATTAGTGTAGGTACAGTACCTGTCACTAAGCGAACATTTCTCTCAGATCTAACATGCCATTTTTATTTCTCTAAATATGCATAATTGGAAAAAAGAAATTGTAGAAGACATTCTAGAATAACAAGGAGGACTGTATTTCCAGATACTTCTGTGGAGGAATCTTCAGCAGTGAGATTACAAGTGCCTTGCTCTTATACATATTAAGGACAAATCAGAAATTGAAGCCCTCTTTCCTGCCCAGAAGATCTGTTGCCAAATCTCCATTCCCTTCTTATGCTAGATGCCTGTAAATTTAAGTCTCAAATTTGCAGTCAGATGGAAGACACAACTTGTTTTTTACTTGCCTGCCTAGAAAATGCCCTGCTTACTGAAGAAAGAGGTTGTACTGTTTCTGTACAGTATCTACTCTATAAACAGCTGAGTAAATCGATACGCGTCACAATTTTAAAAAATTTAGAAGAAAGTACCTCTTATGGCAATATTCATCCTACCAGCCTGATCTTATGTCTCTTAAGGCCTACAATGAATAACTAAAAGAAAAACAGAGAAGACCATTGGTTAGTAACTGCTATCAATTAGGTTATCTGGTCTGTGAAAGAGCAGTATATGTTCAGATATGAAATTAGACTTATAGCAGTATTTTAATGTATTGTATTTTTAATATTGCTTAGAATTATGTTGTACAGTATAATTAGATAATGTTCTCATGGAATTTAGCTCAGTAGTTCTATAGTTTTCTTAAAAAAGTCTTACGAAAATTAGATTTTTTCATCGTATTGTGAAAAGTCATAGAATCACAAAATCATAGAATATCTCTAGTTGGAAGGGAGCCACAAGGATATGGCTTTAGGTTCATCACAGAACTACCTAAAACTAAACTGTATGATGAAGAGCATCATCCATTTTCTTCTGACAAGCTTGGTAGAATGACCACATACCTGGGGAGTCTATTCCAGTGTCTCAGTGAAGAACGTTTTCTTAATGTCCAGTCTGAATTTCCCCTGATGCAGCTTCATTCTATTTCCTTGCATCCTATCACTGGTCACCAGAGAAGATGAGAACCTCCCCCGCCGCCTCATTCCTTGAGTTTGCTGAAGGCTGTCATGAGGTCATTCCTGAGTGTTTTCTTCTTCAAACTGAACAAACAAAGTGACCTCAGCCACTCTCACGAGTCTTGCCCTTGAGACCATCTTGATCACCCATCTCTGGACACACTCTAATATTTTGATGACCTTCTTGCGTTGGGACACGCACAACTGCCCACAGCACATGTAGTGGGGCCCCCCCAGTGCAGAGCAGAGCAGGGCAATCCCCTCCCTTGCCCAGCTGGTAGTGCTGTGCCTGATGCCCTGCAGGACAAGGTTGGCCCTTTTGTCTTCAAGGACACACTGGTGACTGATATTCAACTTGTTGTCCATCTAAGCCCCCAGATCTTTTTCTGTGGGTCTCTCTCAAGTCTCTTATCCCCAACTTGTGTTTAGAAGCAGAATTACCCCATTCTAGGTGGAGAATCTGTCACTTGCTCTTCTAAATTGCATACAATTGGTGACTACCCAGCTTTCTACTATATCCAAATTTCTCTGTAGGTTTTCTCTACCCTCAAGGGAATCCACAGCTCCTCCTCATTTAATATCATTATTTAACTTATTTTAAGGCATATTTGCTTCCTGTGTCCAGATCATTTACAAAAACTTTCAGGAGCACTGGCTCTAAAACTGAGCTCTGGGGAACCCAGCTGGCAACTTGGCCAACAGCTTGTTGTAACCCCCTTCACTGCAACTCTTTGGACCAGATCCATCTGCTAATTCACCCATTACATTACAGGTTGAACATTTCATCCAGAAGGATACTGCGAGACACAGAATGAAATGTTTTGCTAAAATCCCAAGTCACCACATCTATTGGCTTCCCTTGGTCACCTAGATAGGTGTCCTTGTCATAGGGAAATTAAGTTAGGTAAGCAAGACTTTATCCTTGTGAACTCAAGCTGGCTGTGACTAGCAGTGGCTGCATTGTCTCTTAAGTATTTGTCAATAACTCCCAGACTAAAACAGCCTACACATTTTTGGCAGGCACTAAAGTGAGACTGGCAGGCTTGTAATTATCAGGGTCCTCCTTTTTAACCTTCTGAAAACTGGGTGTGAGACTGAAATGCTATTGTTAGTGGCTTGGATATTGTTATGAAGGACTTTCTTCCCATTATAGCAAAACTGTGTAAAGAAGTCTTGACCATCAAAGTTCTCCCCTCCCTGATGATGCCTCCTGACTGGAACTTTGGACTGTGAGTTAAGCCACTGAAGGGAACTTGAGATAAGATAAAGGTGACACTATTGTCCAATTATCTCAAGTCTAGGGAGAACCAAAAAAGGCCAAACCATCCACAAAAAAGCCAAACCCAGCAGCAGTCCTGAAAATCATCCCTGGCTGTGTTTGGGGTGGGGGATGCCATAGCCCACAGACCTATCTGCTGAGGAAAGGTTTGCAGCCTTCCCCCCAACCAAAAGGGGAGGAGGAGAGCTTTGTGTGTGGCATAACCTCTGGTCAGAGGGAGTGAACACCTATCCTTCCTTACACAAACTGGCTCAGCTGTAAAACCTCCCATCCCAGGAAGGTCACATGCACATGGGACATTGATGGGACATTCATGTGTGGGGCAGCTGAGGAGGTTGATAAACCATCAAAGAACCCAAAAGCACCCCGACTTATTCCTGAGGCCTTGCACCAGACAACAGCATGTGATGCAAAGTGATGCAACAAATTCAGAGTCGTTGCAAGAGTGTAAAATTTGCCCCCTCCCCCCCACCAGGGGGAGGCTGGCCCAAATGTATATTAATCTATCGGACACTATGTTTTGTGAGCCCTTACCACCAAGAAGACCAGAAGAGGATCAATGAGATTTGTCATTCTTTCTCCCCATCACCACCTCTTTTCCTGTTTCTTTGTCCCTATCACATTTACTGTTAAATAAAATCCATACAGAGACATCTCTCCAACAATTTCAATAATCAGATCACAACACTGGAACAACTTTTGCCAGCTGCCAGTTAACTGGGACGTTTCCAGACACCTAAGACCATCGAAACGTAATGGAGAAAGTTTATGGAAAAATAATGCCCCACCGTGACATCAGCTGGCACTTTTAGTACTCTGAGATGAGTTCCTCTGGAGACCAGAGATTTATATGCACCCAGCTGGAGCAGCAAGTCTTGAACAAGTTCAGAATCATCTGAGAGTTTATCAACCCCCAGTCATGGTCCTCCAGCTCAAGACTGCAGTGGTCCAAGGGTCCATCATCAGTGTTAAAACCAGGGGTAAATAAGGAACTGAATATCTTTCTAACTCCCTATCTGTGAAGTGACCCATCCCATTAAGTACTGGACTGGGTAAGTTCAACATGTTACTTCAGCTTCCCTCTTTGTTTTTAACATGCATTTAAATTTCAGATTTTTTCTGTGAAATGACATTGACAATGGTACTGGATCATAATGTATGCTGAGCTTGGAACTGCCTCACCATAATACTTTAATGCATTTTAACTGTTGTGAAAATTGTCTTCTCTCACAACTTCTCTACAGAGACAGCCTTATGATATTATCAAGGAAAACAAAAGTTCAGCCACTGTTGTCTTACAACATTTTAAGACAGCATTTTTGTTTTATACTCTAGAAAGTTTTTATTTAAATAATGTTAAAACATACTTTTGTTCTGACAACAAAATCCACTTTTTATTGACCCTGACTAATCCAATACAAAATGATTTGCTTTCATCAGAAATTTAGCGGATAATGTTTGCAACCCTTTGTCTGAAAACTGATGAACTCATAATGTTATCCATGTTTGTAGTTAATAAAGTGCCTTCAGTGCAGGCATACACAGTATGACTAATAATCCTACCTCATTATTCTCAATAGTTTTAGAAAAATATGTATTTGACAGGTACACTAATGCCTTCTGCAAAGCAGGTTTGGATAATACACACTACTTAGCAGTGAAAAACAGCTTCTCCAGTTTTTCTTCTAAGCCAAAATCAGAAGAAAAACAAATAGACATTTGCATATCACAGCAACCAATTCACATCAAAAATATACAGGAGAAAGCAGCTCAGAAATACTGACCACTGCATTAACATTCTTGCTTCTTTCCTTTTCTCTGTCTGAAGAGAAAATACAGTTAGGGCTGGTAAGTCACTGAACAATTTACTTTGAAAATCTCTTGTAGACAGAAGAGGTTAGAACAATTTTAACAGGTTATTGAGAGGATTTTCTTTTTAATATACAGGTCAGAACAGATCAAAATTTGTAAAATAAGAAACACTGCAATGGATAGAAATCATGGCAACTAAGAATTAAACATAAAGATACAAAACACACTCTCACACATATTTTAGGTGTCTTAAACATTAATTGGGAGGTTGAAGCAAGTTTTTATGTGGTCTATCTACATCCCTGTGTTCCTTCAATAATTAACACACAAATTGAATGACAGAATATTTTGTCTAGGAAGAATAATAGAAGTCCAAAAAAATAACAGAAGAACCAAGAGAATCAGTAAGTCTTTCAGCTTTGGAGAAAAATTTAAGACTGTAAGCTTATTTATTTGTTTTTTTACATATTATAACTAATATCAATAAGGATTACAGGTTATGGAAATAACAGATATTGCCATTTCTGTGAATGGGTAAGTGAAGGAAATAAACACCTTACTCTAGCTGCAAAAAATGTCACAGCCCTCAGTACTTTCTTTCTACCTGGATATTATATGGAAAATCAAACTTTAACAAAATAATTATTATTTCTTTTAGGAAAAACAATGCAGAAATCACAGAGTGCTCTTTGAGCATCCATTACAGCTAATTGCCCAAAGGTGACAGTGTCTCTCCATAGCTCAGGAAGGGCTCGATAATCTCTCAGAGAACTGAGATCGAAATGAGTTCACTATGTTGAGGGGCCTGAAGGAGTCAGTTTTTTTAACATATCCTGTGGAGGCCGGTGGGCCTTTTGGACAAGGGACCACAAGAGTCCCCTGGAGGTGAGAGCCCTAGGAGGCACTCCCGCGTTACAGAAAACACCTCTCCCAGGATGCTTTGTTTCATCATGCAAATGTCCTCCAGTTCTGCTTCCCCGGTTGGCCCGTCGGTCTCCCTGCCCCTTTCTACCTTATCTAGAAGGTTCTCCTATTTCCCTGTTCCCTCTATTGGTCCTTGCACCCTCGCCACTCCCTCAGAGTTTCCCCATTTGCTCCCACACCCTAGCCCCGCTTATGCACTGCCCCCAGGCCCTCAGATTATTGGTCCCTGATGCTCTCTCTCCGCCCCTACCCACCCCATATATAAACCTGGACCCTTCTACTTTGTCCCTCTCTTTGTTCTTCCTTCGTCTCCCTAGACCTAGTGCGCATGTGGCTGGAATAAACTTCTCCTGTGGACTCTTTGCCATCTACTTATTGAAGAAGCTATCCATTTCATGTGTGCGTGTAGTGGCCTGCCAAGTGCCTCCTAGCTGGAGATGCTTTTGGAAGGTTATGGCTTACCACCACCAGACAACCACCACAACAATGACCTTTCGTTAGTGTTTCCATTTGAATGGACTATGAACATAACGTCTCTTTGAAAAAATATAATATAAAAGGAAAAGAATTAAGTATCACAAGCAAGTTCCACATACCTAAAAATGAGAAGTTTTCTTTTTGATTCATAGTTCTCCTGCAGTTTTTAATTTATTTTAATTTTTTTAATGGATGAGCTGTCCTTTTCACCTACAAATATGCTGAGTATGCTGTAGTTTGGCAAAAGACTTATAGTCAATGATATTGATAGCTCCTGTTTACCTGAACTGGACTCTTAGTAAGTGTGGATTACTTGCTCTTCTTGTGCCACTCCTGAACTGTAAAGTTAAGAAAGATAATAACCAAATGGGTTCTGCTGTTTAAGCCAACTAGGCATATGGGAAATCAAAGAATGAAACCGTAACTTTGAGCTAACCTGACCTAAATACATCCAAATACAGTGCTATTGCACATGGTTAAGTAATTCCCTCACTCATAAGCATTCAGATAATATATTACTATAATGATTTAAGTGTTGCTGAGATGAATCCTTCAAATATAAAAAAAATTTACAACCCAAAATAAAGGCTAGCATTTGGCATTTCTGTTCTGAAATGAAATCAGGATACTGAGGGAATGAGGTGTTCAAGTGTCTTGCAGCTTTGGAAAATTTCCATTTAATCTCATTAAGTAAAAGCCAAATATTTCGTAACTGGAGAAAGATTTGATAGCATCATACTTTGAAAGGAAACACGGACACATGTACAAATGTACAGTGGTTTCCAATTTTTACACAAATATTAAATGAATCATTGAGTAAGCATTATTGAATACCCAAAGACTAGAAATAAATTTAATAATTTAATTAGCCCATTTTTCATTCTTACTCAAATAGTTTTATTTTATTTTAGAAATCCTATGAGTATTTTCAAAAGAAGTGTTTGGCAAATCCTCAGTCACAGTTAATTGTTTTATCCACTTGTATCTTCCTGCCAAGATTCAGTCACTATAAATGGGCATATTTCCTACTGGATTTATCACTGGTGGGTTTTTGGGGGTTTTGGTTTGGTTTTGTTTTGTTTGTTTGTTTTTTCTTTTATTTTGGTTGGGTTTTTAGTGTTTTTTTTCTTGGGTTTTTTGTTTTGTTTTGGTTTGGTTTTTGGGGGGGGGTTTGGGGTTTTTTTGGTTTGTTTTGGGGTTTTTTTGTTCGTTTGTTTATTTTTAACTTTTATTTTTTGAGGAAAATTGATGTAATACTGAGAAAAAAGTCACAGTCATGTACTAAATCCAACATTTCCAGGTTTTTTTAAGGCTTTCTACATAGTTTACCAAGTCATACATGACACTTCAAAGTTGTGATCAGAGCTAAAATACACATTTTAAAAGAAAGCAGCTGAAGATGCTCAAAACCATCTATTCTTCCCTGCCCCCCACCACCACACTCTGTAACAAATAGCATTCTGAATTGAAATAAAAGCTGGTAAAATTTTCTAGTTTTCAACTGTGGATTATTGATTACAAACTGTTCAAAATAAAAGTTCTATGCTAGTCTGCACTTCTTTCAAATTACATTACAGAGATATATATTAACAGAGATATTTGGGGCATACTGTCACTGGTGGAAGTATAGGCTTTAAAAGTCTTTTCAATATAAACAACACCCATCAAAATTCTATGAAAGTGTCATATTATCACAAAATATGACAACATCTTTAAAAGAGAAGAAACTTTTAACTGTGATTATATTAAATTACTTGTTTTGAATTTTTCCTTTAGTTAGGGTAGTAAACATTATGAGAAAAATGATTTTCCCTTTTTAGTTCTGTATAGATAGATTTCCTTTTTGTTTCAACCATGACTACTGGATATCGATGCACATGATATTCAATGGACAAAACCATGAGTTTTATGACATCTACCTCATAGAAGGTTTTCTGTAGAAAAAGAAATACTTGTCTTTTGTGATGTGACTGGATATCTTTTAGTTTGCATTTCAAAATAATAAAATAAGTTGCAGACCAGTCAGGTGAGGAAGAAAGCATAGACTAGAATCAGTTTATAGATTGACCTAACATTCTCACTTAATATTGAAGTGCATATCCTGTACAGGCTGTGCTTAAATAGGGTTCTACAAACTCCTTATACTTCTCAGAAAATATACACCTGGCCAAAGTCTAGGAATGCTTGATCACATTGTGAAGCACCAGTATCATGTAAGGAACAAGGTACATGGATTGGGACACACCTGCAAAATTCCAGTTTAACAAAAAGTTTTCTTCCCCAAAAAACATGTAAAAGGAAACCAGCATTAAATGACAATTGACTTTCCTTGTTCCCTTTTACCAGATTTTTGGATTGTCTTACTCTAGCTGCCAAGTTCATCTCTCTCAAGAAAACGAAGTTTTGGGGGATGTTCACAAAGGCACAGCAGATCTGCTTGATTCCTGCCTTTTGTGGATTAAAGAAGGAAATCTTCCCATTACACTAACTATAAGAGACTAGTGACTATTCTCCCACCTTTATGAATCCCAGTCGTGGAGCGTTTTTAAAGAACAGAAATGTGAATTCTAGTGGTTTTGTTACACATTAGTTCATTATGGTTTGTGGCCAAAATCTGAGACCTGAGTCCAACAAAGAAAATGAACCTGCACTTCCACCTGTAATCACTGTTTCAGTCACTGTGAGAGAGAAATTTTAGTTTCCCAACATTAGGTCCACTGAAATTCTTATATACAATAACAATTATACAATTTTGCTAGCTTAATACTTTTAAGCTAGTAAAGTCACAGCCTGTTGTTTAAATCCTTGCCTGTGTTTGCTTTTAGATGACCTGTGTCCAAAACCAAGATCAAAGGGATTATTTGGATGCTGCAACAACTCTCTGATGATGATTAGAAACACAGTACCTCATGCGTAACAGACTAATAGCATACAGCTCCATATTTTTTAGGTGACATACTTTTATAGAGATGGCAGCTTCACTATACAATTTGCATAAAAGGAAGTATTTGCTACAAAATAATTCTAAGATGCTTGTGTAATGTGAAAAGCAGAGAGCAATCCTGGTTGCCAAGTAAAGGAAAAAGATTATCAAGATGAATAGTTGGCTAATTTCTTTATGTTGTGTTAGTAATCAGGAAACCAATTTTCTTTGTTTTCAAAATCAATAGCATTGTGTTCTGTGTTCCCTAAAATCAAAAGACAATCACTGTAACGTATTTAATGGGACTCTTTTTGTTTGTCTGTTTCAGTTGGTTTTTTTTCCTTTAGAGGTCATTTTTGCAATAGCTGGGAAAAATATGCATTATATTAATTATAAAAATTGCATGAATTAAAATATATATTGGAAAGTTTCAAATTAAAAAGAAAAATTTTTGAGAAAGTTGTAATAAGATTTGTCCACAAATATTAATAATCCATGCTATAAAATTATTATTAGGAATTCATCATCAAATGCTGAGAATTAAGAATGGTAGAACTAGGGGTTGAAACAACCTTTGATTGCCCACCTCGTGTGTGCACTGTAAACTAGGTTTTAATTACATGATCATGCACTACTTTTTCCAGAGAATAACTGTCTCACTCTGTGTACAGAATAATGATGCTTACTTAATGACCAGCTATTCAGAATCTTTTCCTTCATATCATTTAGTGAATGGCCCCATGGTGTATTTACAACACATTATTCAAGTAAAACTCTGCTAAGGAAATGACTTCTTTCATCAGCTTTCCTGGAATTAAGATTAATATAGTATCTGAAATAAGAAATAACTGTGTCCTGAAAAAGACACTAGATCTTGTTGATGCTGTGTTAATAATTTCAACAGTTTCTAGTAAATGAGTGAGGTAGTTTCTAGTTAGTTTATATATAACTTAATTTCTCTAATTTGAGTACAGATATATTTTAGAGTTTTAATTATTTGATTTTGAGCTATGGATTTATCTTTAAAATATTTCTAAGAGTTTTGCTATATATAAAACACTTGTTCGGTTAAAAATGTGGATTCCAAATATTCAGCTCATGATTTGATCAGGTCTGACTAGATAGTTCCATAAGGTAGACAAACTATAAGCGCTAAGCAGCTACTGTTACACAGGATTTGAAGTGGGAAAATATGTAATCAAGTTTACCAGTAACAATAACAAAGAGATCATCATTCCTCATCATGGAATCTTGGAGGCTGAGGAAACAAGGGAAAATATTACTTGTTCTTTACGGAATAATTCACACCTGATTTATTCTGAAAGTGTCTGAATTTAAACATTAAAAGACGCCCACAACCACCAGAATGTGAAAAGGGAAATACCATGTATTAAGCTAGGTATTAACGTGCATTATGACAGGTTAAATAATAGCAGGTTCATCTGCAGTTTAACAAACAGACATACAAACTGCAATACTCATAAATCTCAGAAGAGACATTTGGGTCCCCAAATAAGCTCCACTTTTATCTCTTCTCTGATAAAATGTTTTCTGGTTAACTGGTATTCTGTAATAACTGGTATTCGGTATTAAAAAATATGTTTGACCTGGAGGCTTAGGATATTTTTCTACCACAGAGAAAATTGACCAAGCTTAGATTCATTAACAATTGTTTGGTTAGAAATGCAGAATGACAATTACTCTATAGAAACATTAATATACGTTTTTGTCTCAGACGTGAACAACATGTAGAAGGGCTGTGACTAGGATAAAACACATAGCGTTTAATTCAAAATATACATTTCAGAGTCTGGGCCAATTAACAGTAATCTTTTACATGAAATTAATATATCACAGATAAAAAGACTTCACATATAGCTTTCCCTGTAAATACAGCAGGAAAACACATGTACCACCACCACCCAATTAGAAATGCAAAACCTGTCAAAGTAAAGCAAATAAAAAATAATTTCCAGTTTCGTGACAAAACTGACTGGTCTTATAATGCCTTTTCAAAGGGCCTGGTTCTGTATCTTACATAATTGTGGAGATGTAGTGTTCTGACGCATTTGTCAGAACAAAATAATCTTATGTCAATCAAAAGCATCTTTGAGGGAAATTGCTTTCTCGATATCACTGATTAATCAGGTCTTTGTGAGCTATAGATTGTTCTCAGCTTCTTGCCGACTAGAGAGCAAATTTATTTCATGTGATCTGTAAAAATACAATCTAAGCCCCGCTTCATTCCCTGATGATGCTAGGTTAATAAAACTTGTTAATTCCTTGGGTTGATTTGATCATGGGTGTTTTCAGAAAACCCAAGTTCTCAGTCCATCACAAATTTCCATATAACAAATTACTTCTTTTCCAAAGTAGTCCTTTAGTTCCTCTCGAGAACCCAATGAGAAAGTTCAAAGAACTGTAGGAAACAACCTTTTCAAGGTTTGTTGTTATATCAAACAATTTTCAGTTTCTCTATAAGAGCAGACTCAAACTTCTACTGAATACTCAGGATATTTACTTTTTGGAAATATTCATTATGAAGGGTCTGGGGAAAGCACCTGCAGAAGTCAAGTGATTTGAAGAAGGGGATGAATTGAATATTATATTTTCACATAGGGGACAAAAAAACCCAAACACCTTGTTAAAAGGAGATAAATTACTTTTGATGAATTTTTTAAACACAAAATAAGATCCTTCTCAATAAAAATGTGAATTTGACCAATTTGTGAGGTATTATCCTGAAGGATAGTTCCTTAAACTAACATAGAAATTGCAACTGAGAGAAAAATACTCAAGTGTTATGGTCATTACAAAATTTTGTTATTTCATAAAAGTACTCACTAGATTGGTGGAGGTTGGTAGAAGTTGTCATTGTTACTGTAGAGTTTTCTAATACCATATGAAGAATCTTAGATTTAAATTCACAACAACTCAGTGAGAAATCACAAACAATTCCTGTGAAACACTAGAACACCAGAAAATATTAAAGACATTGCAAAAACTGATTTCAAACTTTTAATGTTTCAACAACAATATTTTCGCCCTGTAATCATACAAGCTTAAAAAGTAAATAAAATAATTCACTCTGTTCTATTCTTTCTTCCAAAAAATAATCAGATTTGAAGTAATATCCTGTGTATATTTTAATTTTGTCAAATTGGATGAACTTCTTATTTGTCTACCTCTGATAAACAGACCATCTTTCCTTTTTGTCCTCTTTCCATAACCACGAGGAAAATGAGTCACTGCAATGAAATGAGCAGAGATAGAGTCATGTACAAAATTAAGTCCTTCATTGTCTTCAATCATAAAGTAATCACTGTGCAATCCTTGTGCATAATAATGCAAGATTAAGAAATACTGTCTTCTGCTCCAAATGGCAAATTCGTTAAAAGCTTTGGATGAAATGGGATTCATTAAATATTGTCTGTTTCTTTCTTCAGAGTATTATGTTTTACATTTGTAATTCAATCTCCCTATGGATTTTGAGAAACTATTTCAATTTCATTGATTAAAATTATTCTATCTATTGAAAATAAATATTTTTAATAAAATATATTAATTTATATAAAAGCAGTGCACAACCAAATCTTCTGTCATATATATGCATTTAATCATAATCATGCATGCATATGTACACACACTTAGACATTTTCTTACATGTAGTGGTAGTGGTTTAACAATTTAGTTAGACATTTCTTCTCTGACCACTTCAATCCCATTTCTAATAACAGAGGGAGATCTCAAGCCTTAAATGTGTAACTTTTTTTACCCATCATGGACTATGACTTAGCACCCAGCACCCAGAGAGAAACTGACGTACAGTGAGAAGTCCACAAAATTACAGGGCTGAAACACAGAGTGTGTGAGTAGAGCCTGAGAAAAATTGGTTTATTCTGCCTTAAGAAGAGAAGGTTTAAGAAGGATCTTATGGCTGTATCCATATTCTAAATGGAAAGGTGGACAGAAAACAGACCCAAACAGTTCTGAAGTGTACAGTAAAATGGCAAGAGACAACAGACAAAAGTTACAGGGGAAGAAATTCTCGTCAGCTGTTAGAAAACAAATTTTCATCCTTGAGGATAATTAAGAGTGGAGCAGGTGCCCAGAGGATTGTCATGCTGGATGATACTCAAACCTAACAAAACACAACCCTGCACAATGTCTACAACAGTTGTCCCTTATTTCAGCAAGGAATTTGACCTTCATAAGTCACTCATGACATAAATTATTCACTGACTCTTGTAACTAAGGTAATAAGAAGAAATACCATTACTAACACTTCTAATGTTAGTTAATAAGAGGAAATACCATTACTAACGCTTCTAAGGAAAAATCATCCTTCCCCTTATTAACCTATTATTATAGCTTGACTTGGTTTAAAAAAAAAAAAAATTATCAATCCTTATTCAAATTAAGCATCTAACATGCTTTCCTGTTTCTGTAATAATTTTTGCATCATTTTTAAATGTCATTCAGTTTGTAAAGACTCCATAACTTTGTGAACAATAAGCAAAAATGCTATCTCTAAAGCAGTAAACAAGGAGTTTCCTGTCTGACAGCATTATTGTTAGTGTCATTGGTGAGTGTAAGTCCCCATGCACTGCTTTGACGATTTAACTGACAAACTTAGATGATGCTCATTTTACATTCTGGCAGTTAGACTTTGTATGAATCACATAAGAATTAAAATTCCACAAAATCAAGAGTAATGTCAGCACATTAGAAAAAGTATAAAAGATACTCTTGGAGGCATTTTAGTTATCCAATCTGAAATAGTACCTGAACTGCATTTAATGCTCACTGACATGTCTTACAATGCTGTGTGGCCTCAAGCAGGTGACTGAAAAAGTAAAGGCTCTCCTACAAGTTGTATGTCTTTCAGTCCTGTAGGGTTTCTGTTGAAAACTTATGCGTAGCCAATGTACTGTACATTTTGGCTGAGAAAACAGCTACTTCTTCAATTACTGCAATAAAATAACTCCAATTTTTTTTGCAATAAATGAATTTCACTATTATATCAGACATGGTTAAAGTGCAGGCATGAAGAATGTCACATTTATTTCTAGCAGGTTAGATTTCTGTTATAGTCTTGAACAGTGACTGTCATAAGCTGTGATCCTCCTGCCCCTGAAACTTCAGACCCACAAGGAGGTAAAGGCTACCATTATGTTCACCATATTAAACTATTTATTTATTATAACCAAATACCAATTGTTATTTTAACTGCTCTCTCACTGGTCCCATATGCCAATTTAATTTTTTAATTTTTGTTTTTATCTCTGTAAACCTTCCAGATTTTCAGAAGCCAGACCTGACACCTTTGCATTCACAGGTGGTCCACTAGAAAGAAAGCAGATAATTGTCGATTAACTTAATACTTTATGTCCTGCTTGTTGTAATATTTTTGTCAGTGGTTAAAGGAATCAGTCTCATGACAGTACATATGAAAACAAATCAAAGTACTGTTTTGCTCATCCTAATAAAGACAAGTCATAGTTCCTTAGTATCAAATTTTTTTCTTCTCTTTATATTAATTAGCATAGTCCTGGTTCGAACACTGGTCTCATTTGCAATAACATATTGCAAATATATCTTATAATTAACATATATTAATGAGCATTGAAGAACTGATAATCTTTAATTACTTCTACTGATATACAGATAAGCATTTACGGTCAGTATAACTGGCAAAAAAATCTGATATCTGAATCAGGTATAAAAATTCATTCATCCTTTTTAACTGTAAGTTGATATGTTCAAAACTCCTTTTTAAAATAAAAACAAATTTTTTTGCATTCTAAAACTGTTGGTGTATCTTTAAATAACACCCGGTATGTGAAATTTTAAAAAGGTGTAAATTAGATTTTGACCCAAAATCCTATTTTATTAAGAAAATGGGGGAAGAAAAGAGTTAAAGCAATTATATTTTTGTAGACCTAGGACAACTATATTTCAGACTGTTCAATTAGACCAGAAAAGCAAAAAGGTCAGTATTTGCATTATAAAAATCATCTTCATAGCAAAGTACATGCATAGCAGAACCACAACATGGCTTTCTCCTTGCTGCAGGAATCTGCAGAATTGCACAACTTTTCCAATCTTTTAAATGCATTCCTCATGATTTTATGAGACACGATATTCATTATCCTATATTGAGTAACAAGACATAGTTTTTTCAAGACTTTTTGCAGACACTTTGACATATCAGAACCATATTCTGTCTAGAAAGAAAGCAGCTGAGTAAAATTGCAGTCACGGTATCCAGTTAAAAGTATACTTTCTGCTTCTTCAGCAAAATGAGTTTGCAGAACATCCTGTCTGATATTGTAGTTTCTTTGATGTTTCATTACAGATTTCCTGATTTATTTTTTTATTCATTAACAAGAGTGTTTGTAATGTCTTATGCTTCTCAGTGCTAAATAATAATAATAAAAAAATCTTAAAGCTGTTAATAGAAAGAATATTAGTTTAGAAAAATTAGATTTTCAGGTGGTCTTAAAGATGAAACAATGACCTTCATTTCCAAAGCTATGCAAAAATAGGTCACCCATACCCACAAGATTGGCTTTTACAGGTATTCACCAATTATTTCCCAAAAACAAAAGAAATAAACAAATACTTATTAAAGAAGAGATTTCAGCTGTTTCTGTGTATCTTTCTTGGGAGAGTGCTGATTGCAAATTGTTAAGACTCTTAGAAAAGATGATCTTAAACAACAGAAAATAACATCTTTCTGATGAATTTCCTTGCTGTAAAACTTAGATAATGTAGAAATATTATTTAGCATTTTATCTCATCATTCACTATAACAGCTCCCTTCCAAGGAAAGAATACTATTTTCTTACATGTAAATGCATTGAGAATACTGGAGAAAATCAATGGTTGTAAGAAGGAATGAATAAAAACTGAGATGTGACGTGTGGACTGGGTCCACTGCATTTAAAGTAGAATATTTCCTGCTGCAAGCAGATTTTACAAATATGAGTATATTAGAGATATTTAAATTAACTTCTACACTGAAAATCTCGTATTTTCATCACCATGCAGAATTTTGGTCCCGACCGAAGTTTCTATATGTTCAGAGCACCATGAATAATGGTTTTGTATTCATACAATGGGACTATCAAGGTGTAAACTAATCTCACTCAAAAACCAGCACAACCAATTCCCGTCTTGAACCTGGCAGTGAGAAAATTGAGACTTCAGTCACTACTAAAAGGAGAATCTGCTGTTTAGATCACAAACAGCACTGTGGGTGCAGAGCTTGCACTGAATGATTAGGGTCAATAAAATAATGAGATGTATTGAAAGATTAATCTGTGGCTTTTTGCTTCAAGGCATATAGAGAATGTCCGCCTCCATTGGCACAAGGCAAATATTTTTAAGCATGACTGAATTATGAGAATCAACGTTCATTGATTAAAATACATCTCTACTTACTAAAAAGGCTATTTCATCTGTTATTATTTGCAGTTCCCTACTATTCAGAGATCCCATTCAGTTTACAATGTCAGTATCCAGAAACAGTGAAAAGGCTATTATCCTTTTACCAAAGAGTCTGAGGAATAACAAAAAATGACAGCATAGAGAAAAGTACATGGAAAAATATGGAGTCTAGAGACTCAGTGATTATGTGGCCATGCAGTTTAAAAGGATGCAGGCAAAATTCTAGCATATTTCTTCAGTCCCTTATAGCTGAAGCCAAGTCTGGTAAGTGTTAATAAAACCTTCACAGTAGTCTATATATGATAATGATAACAGGTGGTTATTAGCCCATCAAAGAACTAACTGCACACCAAAGTTTTAAAAGTTTTTTTTAAAAGCAAACCAACCAACCAACCAAACAAAATCCCCTAATCTTCTTCAAATGTTGGCATGGTTAAAGAGGTTCTTCCTTTTCCTGAAAACTGTGTTAATTGAATCGAGTTGCCAAATGTCAGAAAGAAAAGCTGTGAAATGTCACTCCCAGTAAAATCTCAAATTAACAAACTATGCTATTTAATTATCTATTTCTGCCTTTCATTAAAAATATTAATATTTTAATTTGATGAAACAGTGATCATTTTGTCACTACCATGACTGTATCTGCCCCAGAGCTTGTTAGTTATTTTTTTAAAGTCAATGAACTTTTCTGATCATTATTCAACCTTGCTTCTGTTCTATAATCCAAATGAGGAGTGATTTTTTAAAGTATACAACATTTCACTTACAGAAGGTGGGTTGTCCTATCCTTAAGGGGAAAGGAAAACACAAGATTCATAGGTACTCATGGTCGAAAGGAGCAACAAAAATCAGAGGGTCCTCAAAATCTTACAAAGTTTTGTTAGTAGATTCCATGCTTGGCATGGAAATCGGTACAAGTTAGTCCCTCATCTCTTAGAATAAGCATGTGGCAGTAGGGTTAGGATAAAGGGGTAAGGTAAAAGGGGGCAGGGGGAGAGAGAGAGAGAGAGCTGAATGGANAAGGAAGGAAGGAAGGAAGGAAGGAAGGAAGGAAGGAAGGAAGGAAGGAAGGAATACCAGTGTTCTACCTCCAGTGTCATCCACTGATGGGAAGTGCATGGTATTGGGGTTGCATTTGTGCCCAGGCCTTGCAGGGATGCCTTTTTCTAGGTAAATTTGCTCTGCCTTGGACATAAGTGTCTCAATTTCTATACAGACTCATTATCATGCACTGCCCGTTTGTTTTGACCTCTCCGGAAATGGGTCCGAGGTCTTGAGGAGTCTTTGATTGTCCATTCCCACTTACTGGCCTCATTCCTACGCTTGCACTGTACTGTGCTAGGCTTATTCTGTCCAGGAAAAGTGCTGCCCTACATCTGTATGGCCCATTTCTCCAGCCACATCCTGTATTTTCTCACAGTGTGTTATCAACAATTCTTGGCTGGCTCCACAGCCATCCAACTATCAGTGTTTGAGACATGCACATTAGACCCCTTATCTTTTATGTCTCTACAAAAAGCCAGTCAAAAGCTTGGAATTCAGTGAGAATTTGGGAAGGAAGAAGCAGGGAGGTGTTAACTCTCGCCATGTTGCTGGTGTTAATCCTTTTGCATGGTTTAGACAGATTTTCATGATTAACCAGATATCTGAGGCCATGCAAGAAGCGAGCAAGGGATAAGATCACGCTACATGTAAGGCGGTTTGATTTTGTACATGTACATCAATGTCCTTCTGCAGTGTTCTCCTATCTTGGTGTCATGTTTCTAAAGGGAGATGATGTGTATCAAAAGCCAGAAGCCACTAGGTTCCCATAAACAGGAACATAACAGGTGGCATTCCGTTTCCATAGTGTAGATCCCCTGTTCGATTTTATTACTGTTAGATGGGTCCTAAAGTTCTACAGTCAAGAGGGCAGCCTCCACAATTTCTTTGTGAATACTAGAGAAGTTGTTGTTAATTATATTGCTGCTATTATGTTAGTTATACAACAGCTATTTAGGTGTTTTTGAAGGGAAGAATGTAAGAAAGGGAAAGAAAAGTAGTAAGCTATTTAGTTATAAAAACAATATATGTTTCAGAAAAAAATTTCTTGTGAATGTAACATCTGTAAAAGGGCCAAAATCCCTATTCCTAAAATCAATGCTAAAAGTGTGATCACAAGCAGCATTACAAGTGTTTAGAGGGCTTTTTCCTCGGCTCTGATCATTCCTCCTCTCTGGAGGGCCCAACGCATCTTCTAGTGCACTTAAAAAGATAAAAGAGAGAATGATTTATTCTATACACAGCTGTTAAATGAGACCCTTTGATTCTAGTTTGAAGCAATCTCAGAGGAAATAGCTTTCTTTATTTTCTTCCTTGTGTGCAACAATGTTTATAGTTTTCCCAGCTGTGTCTGAGAGGTTGCTCTGAAGCTTTCTGACCCTCTCTGATAATAGTTAAACACTTTTTGCTGATGTATCTCTGTGGTTGCAGCTTACTGCTCTGTCCTCTTTTCTGTCCTGTATTTTAACATATCATTCAGAGCTCATGTGTGGCAGCTCCTTTGTGTAACCATGTTGCATTATATATAACCTTTTTTTTTAAGACAATGTTGAATTTTTCTGCTCGCAGACATACTCTTTCATTTTGCTTTAGAAACCTCTGCCATCTCCTTCAGGATAACATACAGTAGATCCACTACATATATCACTTGTCATAGAACCACTTATTTCATCCTTATTTTGCTTCCTTTCTCTTAGCATCTGTCTTTGACTCTCACTGAGGGTAATAAGTGTCTTCTTCTTCCCCTTTTCTACTTATCCAGTTGACTTTGCCTTATATGGGTCTCATATTTCTCAGTATATTTTGTCCAAATTTCTTACAGGTTACTTTTTGTTTTATTTTGCTATTGTTGCTGGATTTTTTGTTAGTTACTAACATTTTCAGTTATTGTCAAACATTTTGGTCTAACACTGAGGGAAATTAGAATAGTCTTTCATTTGATGACCATATTAAAGGAAGAATGTGAGAATTGACCTTTTAATCCTCACTAGAATATTTACTGGTTCCATCCTCTAAGCCTCAATTCTTTTAAACATCTCAGTAGTTATTTAATTAGAATGTCATCATGTGTATTTATTTATACATATATGGTTGCGTTCATGTGTATATCAATTTATGTAGATTGGTGTGGGGAGAAACGGAGAACCATTAATACATGGTAACATTTTCAATTACGTCTTTTAAGTGTGAACTTTTTCCTGAGCTGAAGAGCTGAAGGAGTCATTTAATACTGGCTAAATGTTAACCCATTTCTCAGGAGCAGAAAAATCTATGTTCAGTACCATATAGGAAATTATGCCTTTTTTTGCTTGGCTGGTTGGTTGGGGTTTTTTTGTTACAACCACTTCTACAGTAGTTTTTCAGAGAAAAAGAGTATCTAGGAATGTTAGAAATAATAATTAACTGTAAGATATTTTTTCCTTGAGTAAAAATACTGATTGTCCCTAGATGTTTATATATTTGAGAAATTTATGTTAAAATTCCTGCACATTTCTAAGAAAGGTCTAATTTCTATCATAATTCATTAACTACATTTTTAGAAGTATTGTAAAATGTTTACATGTAACAGTGTTAATAATGTAGTATGTGCAGTATTTGCTATGTATATAGAATTACATTTATGTGTGAGTATATTCTATATAATATCAATGAAACACACTACATATAAAAATAATACTTAAAACTGAAGTAATAAAACATATAATTACACAAATATGTATATATATATATACGTGAGTATGTATGTTTGTTTATAATATATATAATTTCCTAATACTTATAATACCTGTCCTGTCTGTAAACTGAACCTTATGATTTAGGAGCAATGGACTTTGTGCATGTGTCTGTGTTCCCATGTATTTTATGGGGTACCAGTACTGCTGCCTCTGACTCTTCATCACTGGTTTGCCCTACTCGGACAACTCTCTGTCTCCTAAATCTTCAACTCTGGAGCTCCTCTCACTGTGGCAGTTATTCTCTATTTTCTAATGTCAGTTTAGTTAAATAACTGAATGTTCATTCAGGTGTGGTCCACACTTCCAAAGGCGTAGGCATTTTCTTAGCAGTTTGAGTGAATTCCTTAGAAAACTGAAGCAGAGGAGAATACATCTGTGACTGCAAGAAGGAACAAAGCTTGATAGTCATTCTCTTTAAATTTCCTAGAAATTTAGAAAGAATTTTGAAAATGCTTTTAAAGATTTTAATATTTTTTGATAAAGGTGAAAGTGATTTAAAAAAGCATATTTAGTTTTTTTGATAAAAAGTCTGATAGCACTAAACAGATATCTTGAAAATTAACCAAATAGAAGAATTCAACTAAAACAGCAACATTTTTATGGGTTTTTTTCCTGCATGAAGGCGATGGCTAGGTATAGAAGTAAGCAAGTTCATAACTCCTTCATACCTGTATAGCAGTTACCTGTGTATGTTTTCTACTTTTTCACAAAACAGGTTTCAGAAAAATGCTTCAGCAATGACTCACCTCTTAAAGATATTTTACAAACAAGAGATTTAATAGATTTAATTTATTCTCTTTAATAAGTAGAAAAGAAGCTTAAGGCAGGGTGTGACCAGAAGCTACAAGCAAGCACATGAGGAACAAATTTGTAACAGCTTTTTATTCTAGCAGAAGAGGACACAATATGATCTACTGCCTGGAAGATGAAACGAGGGGATGAAAATTCAAGTATGGGAAAGAATGTTTTCCAGTTTATCACTGTAACAGCTTATCTGTGAACTTGCTAGAATGTCCATTGCCTGAGGCTTTAAATTGAGGCTAGTTGTCATTAGAAAAGTGCAATAGAGTTCAAACGATGGGTGTTTAAGATGCACATTGCTAGCCGGTATAACATATGCATCATACTAATGATCATATTCCTACACATCCTTAAAAATATATTGCATGCAAGAAGACATACAAGGAGAGAAGCTGCTATAATTAAATTACTTCATATATTTGTCAAATTAATGATAAAATATTTGTATGCAAATGTAGGAATGCTAGTAATGCAACTTAATGGTCTGCAAATTTTAAATACACAGGCAAAATATTTATTCTTATTTACGTGTCTCCAAAATGTGTAAGTCATTTAAAACATGAATATTTTTTAAAAACACATAAAATTTGGAGCAAACTGGGGACAACAGTTGTATTAATTATGGTAAATTTCTTTCACAGCAATCTAAAGTTCTTGCAAGAGAACCATGACTGATGGAAACATATGAGTCTCTTTTCAAAACAGTACATTTAAAGTCTGACATGTTTTATCAAAAAAATCCTGTGGTGAAATACATGCCACCTTGAAGTCAGTGATGAAAACAAGTTTTTGAATTTATAAACCAAAGTGTCTTTTGTGAGAGAAATGACAAAAGTTTAAAAAAACCCATGCAAGTCTTCATGGAGTTAAATTTTAATGCTGCTGCAGCTGTTTCTTCCTTATTAGATATGCTTGTTTTTCTACAGTGTAATAAACTAATTCTTTGAGAAGCAAAGGAAGGAAGAAGGGTTGTCTATTTTGTTCTTTTTTTTTTTTATTTTAAGATAATCTCATTCCAAATAACAGTGTTGTTCTTATTGTTAGGGAGCTAGATTTTCAGTAAATTAGTTGGGTATGTATTTAATTTGAAACGTTAGTCCTCAATTGCTGGGTTATTTGTACATTTTATACAGCTAAATATAACTAAATACATTTGATTGTAATGGAAAAGTGCAGCCTGATGGAGATAATTAGAATTGAAGAGATAGAAACTACACTAACGACAAATATTCAACAGTTTTGATAGTTGAAACTCTTATCCAAATTTATTGGTTCCTTGTTTCTCAGTTTGTTAATTTTTTATCTGAACACCATTCAAGATAAATCAGTAGTCTCTTAGCACCATTTTTTGTACTGTAGGATGACCTGGCACCAGTACCTGAAGCTGACAGCCAAAAATCTGCTGCTTCAAAGTCTTCCTCTGCCTCCAGAGCATCAGCTGGAACAGAGGAACTGCTCACAGGGCTGTGGACAAGTTCTTCTGTGGACACCAGAGAACTGTGCTGGGAACTCCATCTTTCCTGTCTGCCTATGACACACATCCCCAGAGCCTCCAGAGACAGATCTCTCAGTTTCACCTCTTTAGAGAGTTAGAGGCAAAGGGGGAAGAATTGGTCTAATCTGTCAGTTGCCAAAGAACCGAGCTACCCACTGCAGGAGGCCAGATGGCTCTATTCCTCACCACCATACTGAGTTTCCTATTTAATTAGAAAATTTCTATTTAAGCAATTCCATATGGAATTCTTACAAACTTCCAGTTAAAGCTATGCAGGTGTGCAACAGCTTTGACAGACTCAGAGCTTAAATCAAACAAGGATGTTATGATGAGATAAGACAAATTGGGGAAAATAAGCACTAGGAGAATGATAAAGAGTATGACATTGCATGGAACTCTGTAAAATGTTATTTATTCATATTAAAAAGCTTAAATAAATATTTAATATTTATAATTATAAACTAAACCCAGAGTCTGTTTAAAATACCTTTATAAAAAATAAGGTAACATTGTTTGAACTCAATAGGATTAGATAATCAAAGCAATTACAAATCTAGTGTGAACAGGTGGCACTTAACTAGAAACTATAACAACTTTTAATATAAAGACAAAGGGTCTTATCATCTGATTTGAAGATCAAAATGAGATTTATCTCTGTAATGATGGAATTAATATTAAATTATATAGGCTCATTATTTCAACTCATGTAATGAAAACTTTTCTTTATTACAAAACTATTAAATGTAATTCCATTTAATTTGCCTCACTGGTAATTCCTTCCCACAGGACACTCTAAACAAAGGCGAGGAAATGAAATCAGTTTTATGCTAGCTTATAGCTGAGAAATCCCCTTGCACACAGAGGTACATTTATGGATAAGAATGGTAGAATTTAAGCATAAATTTTTTACAAACTAAAAGACACACAATCCTATACAAATGCAAAAACAGGTATCAAGGTATCAGAGCATCTCAAAATAAACTGCAGACATGTTAGGGTCACTTTAAAAGAGAATGAGTATGGAAAACTCATAACCTGCAGTCTGACTCAACATTCTTCAGATCTGCTTTTCAACCCTTTTCATGCCTAGCCAGTGTGAAGATACAACCTCATCAAAATAGCTAGCCTTTTTCTTAAAGCCGAATTAAAGAGGATATTCTGAAATTTTATCATTTCACTTTTTTTTTTTTTGCAGACCAGCACATCAGGGAGTAATGCACTAAAGAAATGCAAGGTGTAGCAAATCCACAGCTGTACCCAACTGTGTATTTTGACAGCACTGGACATCTGTTCCTTTCTCAGAGCAAAACAAGGAGAGAAAAAAATGAGTGACTGTAGTTCAGAAATCAGATAAAGACATCTACCTACTATTTTACACTCCGAAGGAAACATATGAAAAGTAGACTTATTAAAATTGAATTCTAATTATAACAAAGAATGACACACAGTGAAGGAAGTTACGTCATATTACTACAGTAAAAGAAAAGATTTTGCACTTTAAGCAGATATTTGATGGTATTTTTATTTATGGAGACAATGCAATTTTGCTAGGGGACAACATTTCCTTATGGAAAACCGTGAGAATTTATTATTATATGTGCAACTAATTTAATTTTAACTCATACTGATTAATGGAGTCATAAAAGCTTTTCAGTATCACAAGACCCAAAAAAGTGGAAGAAAATTACAATCCTATTTATTTGGGGATTTTGCATGTGAAATTAAATGGAAGTGTGTGTTTCTTTGTACAATAATTAAATGAATATATTTAGAATATAAAGATCGACTCTTTAAGATATTTTTATATAAAATAAGAACTAAGCTTCACAAGATTTTCCCTAATTCATCATCAAGTACTATTTGCATTATATTAATGACCCTAATAAAAATTCCTAATACATATATTGGTAGTATGATTGAACTGAAAAAGAAAATCTGATTTGCCTTTAATTTCTGAATTCTCTTCAGAGAAAATTATGTTTTGAAAGGTTTATTTCCACTTCCCTTAAGAATATAGTCCTTTGAGAGTGCTTCGAGCACTAGTTACTGTTGAATTTACATGCTTGAAATTAGTCTTAAAAATCCATTTTTCCACTGAAATATTTATTTCTACTACATACTATTATTATGAATACTGGACAGTTCTTTCATATAAAGTTCTGTTTGGAGAATGTGAATGAAAATTTTTTTATAGCCTCCAGGAGTTTAGCAAGTGATCTGAGAAGGAAAAAACCCAGTGCTTCTGGCACAAGAATATCGTGATGTTTTGCACTAGGTGCAATATATCTAGCTAATAGTCAAAAGGTACATTCTGGAGAAGGCATTTCTAAATGCACCTATCCTATGGGAATGGATGCACTTTTCTGTTAAGTTTTGTCTTGCCTTCTTTCTAAGGTATTTAGGATTGATTTGTTTTGAATATTCTACATAAAAGGAAGACTGAACAATAAATTTATAAGATACATTTGCTTGCAGGACTTATTTTGGAGGCTGCCTCAGTTACTTTGTTAAAAGGCATGATAAAATGAATATTTGAGACACAAAAAATGTATTACCATTGCATAAAAATAAAATATGAGGCTTACAGACACTCTATAGAGAGAGCATCAAGTTTTATTTCTTGTCTTCTGTTTTGTTCAAATTTTTAAAATTATATGTAAATGCCTTGACCTATGGTTTTTCGCTCCAAAACTGGAAGAATACTTTTTTTATTTTATTTCTCTAATATATTTCTTTAAATTAATCCTGAGGGTTTTTATTTTGTAACTTGGGAGTGGATTTGTTAATGATGGTCTTTCCTTAAGACTGATACCTTGCTGTTTAAAATGATTGCAGCAATAATCTCTGTAGCAGTAATTTTTATATGTGACTGTATTTTCCTTTAAGTCTACAAAGGAGAGACAGCAGAAAGATATTGCAGTGCAAAAATAATATTCTATTATCAGACCTGAAGTTACTTTGTTTCTGATCTTAAACACAACATTCAAATTTCTCTGTTTTTCTCTTTGGCCTGCAGTAGAAGGATTTTGAGAAAGATGGTTTGTTTGTTTGTTTACTTGGGATTTTATGGATTGGGATTCAATGCTTCAGATATATTTTAATTTGTTACATTATCCAATATATGGTTTGTGGTTTTTTAAATTAGAGAAATTCTCAGTACAACACTGAACACATGTCCTTTTATCCTTTAAAGTAAGAAAATATATCAAAACTTATTAAACAGTATACATTGTATGATGAAAAGTTGGGAAAATAATTTTCATTACTTGAACTCACAGTAATTAACTATCAAAGGATATATGGAATTAGTCCATAATACCCAAATTGAAATGAAGACATAGCTAAAAATGTTTGTGAAAATTTCTTGCGGTTTTTTTCCTCTTTTTTTAATGACAAAATATATATTTCACAATTTTTTAAAGAAATGACAGCAAATATGATTTATTAAATTACATGATTGAAATCCAGATGTCTTACATTCGTTATAGTCTTAATATTTTTTTTCTCTGCTTGAAGCCTCTGTAAAATTATAAAGGTTGATAGCAGGACCAATATACAAGTTATTGCAGTATTGAAACTAAAAACTACCGAAGGTAAACTGAATCACATTCTAAGAAATTACTGTTTTTCAGAATTAACAAGGAATAGGGCATATTCTTAGACATAATAACTCTACTTATTCCAAGTATATTTTAAAAAAGTAATTAATGCCACTCTTATCTGCTCCTAATATTTCTTCATATATGTCTGGTAGCATAGTAATTCTTTTTTTATTTTTTTAAGGTATTTCTCTAAATTTCTTTAAGATACAACAATATTATAACTATAATACACAGTTAATTGAACAGAAGCAAATATCTTACAGAGTTTCTTTCCCTAAAATTAATGTTTCTTGCATAAAATCCTTTAAGATTCTGAGATCTATGCAAATTTAAAGCTTTCCTAACAGTGAATTTATTCTTGGAAGACCTTTTATTGTGCGATGTACTTACTACAAATTTGATTCATCCCATTTTAGGTTATCATTGGTAATAATATTTGCTTAATAAATTTAAACAGGATTCTAAAAACAAAAACATAATTGGATAGTAACATGAACAGCATATCCCAAAGTAGTCTTTTGACAACTCATGTACAGAGTGCTTTACATTATCTCCCTGTTCATTAATTTTATTCTCAATAATCAAAATGTAGGTCATCATAAGATATTTGCCTGAGGGTAAATTAATTTCTTTTCTGTCTCTTGTGAAGAAGGCTTTGATTCAGCTTTTTGAACTCCAGAAATCTGAATTAAGCAACCATTTTTCTCAGCATCCTATGAACTGCATTTATTAATTAATTATTATCAACAGGTCCCTAAATCAGAGACTTGTCCTCCAGGTTGCTTGTTCCAAACAGAAGCAGAGATACTGCTAAAACTTAAATCAATTGCATATACTCAAGAGACCTAGAAAAATAATATTAATAATAGTAAAAATTTAAAGAAATCTCATTTGGAAATCTAACTTTAGGTAGTAAATGTTTTAAAAGGAAATATTCTAGACTAGATGCTTCTAACAGACAAAGAAGAATAACGTTATCTACAAAAATAAAAAAAAAGTACTTATTTGAAGATATTATAAGACAGAAATACAATTACAATTAATTGCAATATAAGGAAGATATTAAGCTATTTGAAAGTGTGCAAAGGAGGGCAATGAAGATGATGAAGGGCCTTGAGGGGAAGCCATATGAGGAGCAGCTGGGGTCACTTGGTCTGTTCAGCCTGGAGGAGACTGAGAGACCTCATTGCAGTTACAACTTCCTCAGGAAGAGGAGGGGCAGACACTGATTTCTCTGTAGTGACAGTGACAAGACCTAAGGGCATGGCCTGAAGTTGTGTCAGGGGAGGTTTAAGTTGGATATTAGGAAAAGGTTCTTCACCCAGAGGGTGGTTGGGCATTGGAACAGGCTCCCCAGGGAAGTGGTCACAGCACCAGCCTGACAGAGTTTAAGAAATGTTTGGACAATGTTCTCAGGCTCATGGTGTAACCCTTGGGGATGGTGGTATGCAGGGCCCGGAGTTGGACTCGATGATCCTTGTGGGTGGGTACCTTCTAACTCAGCATATTCTGTGATTCTGTGATTGTGTTCAATCTGGTCACCATAATACATTGCACAGTAAAACAGACCACCGCTTTTGTTTATATATGGGATAAATATTTGTATAAAAATACAGAAAATTTAACACTTTTATTTTTTTGAAATCAGAATCAATAGAAACTGTGCCCTTAGACGGTTGCTCTCGTGCTTCTCACCTGCAAGCTTTCTATTTATTCGCCCAATAAAATAGGATTTTACCTCTTGTAATAAATATAGATTTTTCTGTAAAAGAACTCAAACTAGTTATGAGTAGGCCCTGGAAAATTTTTTCATATAGTAATAACCTGTACTCAACTACATAGAATAATAGAATCATAGAATCATAAAATCCTAGAGTAGGTTGGGTTGGAAGGGATGTTTAAAGGTCATCTAGTCCAACACTCCTGTCATAGACAGGGTCTAGATCAGGTTGCTCATAGCCTCTTCCAGCCTCACCTTGAATGTTTCCAGCAATGGGACATTTACCATCTCTCTGGGCAACCTCTTCTAGTGTTTCACCACCTTTTAAGAAAAAATATTTCTTTATATCTAGCCCAAATCTACCATCTTTTTAGTTTAAAATCACTGCAAACATTTCTAAAGGCCCTGCTAAAAATTTGTCTCTCATAAAGCCCCCTTTAGGCACAGGAAGGCTGCTATATGATCTCCCTAGCACCTTCTCTAGGCTGAATAACCAAATACTCAGCATGTTTTCACAGAAAGGGTGCTCCAGGCCTTGGATCATTTCTGTGGCCTTCCCATGGACCCACTCCAACAGGTCCATGTTTCTTGCCAACACAAATATACGCAGGTTTTGCAAAACCTCCAATACCTCTTTGAGCTCTGTCCATGATATTTGACCCTGCAAACATGAAGTCAATGAGAAACGTGACTAAGAGTTTCAGAGATCCCAGCTTTATTCGTTACTATTCAGAAATCAAAAATGTTTTTTCCTGTATTAAGTAGTTTTAATATTTAATATTAAGTGGTTAAGTAACCTTTTTCAGGAAAAACTGAAAGAAAATAGGTTTAGATTAGATATTAGGAAGAAATTCTTTACTGGAAGGGGGGTGAGGCACAGGAACAGGTTGCCCAGAGAAATTGTGGATGCCCCATCCCTGTAAGCATTTAATGCCAGGCTGGATGGGGCTCTGAGAAACCTCGTCTGGTGGAAAGTCTTCATGGCATGTGGGTTGGAACTGGATGATCTTTAAGGTCCTTTCCAACCCAACCCATTCTATGATTTTATTATTCTGTGATTGGTTTGAGGCTATAATGAAGACAAGGTAGATGAGAAAATAAACCAATTTCTTTTGATTGCTTGCTGGCTACTACTTAAGCTAGTTTTGTTCTTAGACGTTCAAAATGACATTATTTTTATTTCTTTAGGAATTAAGGACTAGCATATATATGAAAATGTGAATGTGTATGAAACCTTTAAAAGATGCTCTGCGTTTTTGGAGCAGGATAAAGAGTAAGAATCACAATGTGACTCTCTTTTTTTATGACAAAAGCTTTTTTCCACTGTACATAATCATGTGAAAAAGCTTTCAGAACAACACTTTTCTATAATAATTACACCCTATAAAAGTGAGACCGATACATTCTTTTACATGATAAATTAAATTCTCTTTTTTGAAGGTTCGATGCCTGTCTTAGGCAAGGTAATGGGAAACACAAAAGAGGCCCTAAGCCATCTTTCCCCTGAAAGAAAAATCATTTCTTCTAGAAAACTCTGATTGCCTTTCTAGATTTTTTTATTACTTGCTTAAAAGTGATCAAACTGGCAGGAGATCATTTCAAAGCCTGCTCTACAGTTTTAGAAAGTGCTAAGAAAAGTTTCTTGCTAACCAAGGTTAATTTTTTTTCCTTTGTGTCAATTTCCTTTTTCTTTCCTCTGTTGCTGCTGCTGTCGCCTAAACAGTTGTTTAATTTTGTGCTCACAGCATCACTTTAGAATATCAGCTGGGCAAAGGATCTTGGATTTATCTTCACACACAGGTAACCCTGTTCAGTGTTGGTCTGGCATGGCTGTATGCCAAGATGGTAGGGAAGAGTCTGTATTGATTACACATCACAGAGGCTTTTCTTTCAGCAGAAAAAGGACAAGAGTTCATCTTCATTACACTTAGGCAAGGTTTTAATGCAAACAAAATATCAGCTTTCTCGTTCATTTGATCATGATAGGCGGAAAGCAATGAAATAAATATGTATAGCCCAGAGAAACCAGGCTTACAAGAAATGCAATGTATGGTAATTCTCAGTATCACTGCAATGTATATGCCTATTTTGACAGAACAATTGCGATTGTTTTCAGAACAAGCTGAGAGGAGCAGGGACTGCCTGATTTTCTGTGTTAAGGAAATAGATACATATAATACAATTTAAATCGTTTTAAAGGCTTTTTCAAAGAAGAACATAGTATATATTTACTTATATTCTTTTCGGGAAAATTTCAGATTAAGTAGCAGTAGAAATAAATACAATTCGAAATGTATACAAGAGTGTGTTCAACAACATTTGACACCGTTATTCAAGAACTGTTGGTAAGCTGTATGATGCCTATACAAAACTTATTTTTATAACAGTTTTAAGGTCAGACTCAGCACTGTTTAAAAGCAATCTTGTGCCCAGCCTACTACAACAGATTTAGTTGTCTGCCAGGCTCAAACAATTCATTGAATTGGACCTTCTTTTTTAAGACATCTGAGTAGAAGACTCCAAATAATATATTTCTTGACATTGTGAGACTGCAATTGAAAGCATGGAGCAGTGTGAGGCTGGATAGCCTGCTATCATCCTTCAAAACATTCCACTCCAAGGACACTTTAGGAGAAAACAGGAAAACAGCTTTCTCTTCCATATAAATACACCAGAATAGAAAAAAGGTTTGGTAGCTATGGCAGAATTGATAATTACAGATTTGTTAAAAACAAGTGAGGACACAAAAATTGCAGTATTTGACATGCATTGTGGTTTCAAATACTATTGAACTCAGTGAGCGACAGAAAAAATACATGAATTGGTGAGGGAGTTCAGAGAAAGGACAACCTGAACTGCAAAGCCCGTGAGAGATGTTGGCTTGCAAATTCTTGAGGCCAGAAGCCCTTAGCAGGACATAAATAACTATTTATTTCTTCTTTCTAAAAAACATGACTGCACAATGTGTCTGTGACTGCAGCCAATGTGGTAAACTCTAGCACTTGCAAAAACTGGTATTTGCCTCAGATTATGATTTAAAACATTCAACATCTTTACAGAAATTTGAATCATATATGAATAATTTGCAGACCTAAGACCAGTTATTTTCAGCAACAGCAGATTTAGTCCCAAACAAAACATGCTTTAACTTCTCTAGTTAGTGGAATATGAATCCACATTTTGTCACCAATATATGATGTGGTTTTTTGAGACCCTTGGCAGTGGATCATACCACTGTTTTAGACAGTCACAATGATTCAAATTTAAACATTTAGGGGTGCAAACATAAAAAATACGGCCTTTTGTAAAAAAAAAATATTTTCGTTTGTGCTTGGGACTTAAAATTAAATGGAATCTGAATACATGAATAACTTGTTAGTGGCTTGCTATATTACATTTCAGCTGGTCATTTGAAATGGGTTACTCTAGAGAGGTAAAATGGAACGAAGTTACTGTTACACTGCACGTTTTAAAATTATTCTTTTACTAAATGGCCCACAGTGTTTCCCAGCACTATAACTAATACAGAAGATATACAGCTTGGTATTCCCATACCTTCATGAACAAGAAAGTTGCAACAAATAATAAGTGATAGATCAATTTCTTTGTGCAAAAGTTGGAGAGACTTAAAAAAGCAGGTGAGTTCAAGGTAAAACACATAAACAGACGTGAATACATCACAGAGATAAATATTGACAGGAGAAACTAATAGGGTGGAGATTGGCTACAAGGAAAGGAAAAAAAGAAAAAGAATAATAGAAAACGGTGGCAATGGTAAAAAGAAATGTGTTATGGTAATACATTATGATAGGATATTGGTCATACACACTTCTCTTTTCAGAAGTAGTGGATACTGAGGTTGAAAAGTAGCAAATTACAAATACTAGTCAGAAAAGCTACCAGAAGGCAAGAAGAGACAAGAAGAAGAAGAAAATTTTTAAAAATGTAACCACAGATATAATAACCTGACCCTGACACATTCTTGAAATGTGTCTGTTTTCTATAATTTTAGTATAAAGACTTGCACATGAAGGAGCTTTTTTGGTATGGTCTATCCCATACTGAGCTGAACTGTGCCTCTTTCCTGACCTAGGATGCTGAATTACAGATGAGAAGAAATAAAACAGGATAGAATGGAATGGAATGGAATGGAATGGAATGGAATGGAATGGAATAGAATAGAATAGAATAGAATAGAATAGAATAGAATAGAATAGAATAGAATAGAATAGAATAGAATAGAATAGAGCCTAGTCTCACTGCCTGACCTACTCAGGGATGACCAGATGTTAAAGCATATTATGAAGGGCATTATCCAAATTCCTCCTTTTGAGGCAGTGACAGGCATGGGGCATTGATCACCTCTCTATGACGCCTGTGCCAGTGTTTGACCACTCTCTCATAGTCCTTGGAGGGACTCAACAGCACCTCCCAGTTTAGTATCATCAACAAATTTATTAATTGTGCACTCAACTAACATATACAGATCATTTATAAACCTGTTGAACAGAACTGGCTCTAGAATTGAGTCCTGAATAGCTACTGGGACATGAGAAAAATTGTAAATCAGTATCATTGAACCACAGAGAGTATAAATTGAAAATATATTAAGCAAAAAAGGATTTTTTAAAGGAAGTATAGTCTGTTATGCTACCAGGAAAGTATAAGGAGATGAAAAAAGAGCAAGGACACTCAAGAGAACAGACTTCAGCAGAAAGAGTCAGAAAACCTACTCTTTGTGACAGCTTGTTTCAGCTTCCACTCACTCCATTGACCCTCACCATAGGAAGGAAGAATGTAAAGGAGTCCATGGACGGAGGGGAATATGCCATATGTAGTACAAGCGGAGCTTAGAAAAGCATTTGATACACGGCCTGAGGAAATCGGGCTTCAAAGAATAACTTGAAGTCATCTGGAGGTGAACCAGTCTTCTACGAACTGAAAATTGCCTGAAGGGCAAGGCATAAAAGTAAACGAAAAATATAAGTGTCTCTGCTGCCTGGTCTATGAAAGCAGTATGTTATCTGAAGTATCTTACGCTATTAAACTAGCATTGACAAGTACAGAAAGAGAAATAACACCAATGAAAGGAGAAGTAGAGGTCAAAAATGTCTCACATTGAAGAAGACCACACAGAAATGTATTCTGAAGTGTATCTACTCTAAGAGCAGCGATTAGCAGTGATCCTTGAGCATAAGTTAATGGAGAAGTGTTTACATCAGTGTCAAAAACATTAATTCAACATCATGCCATAGACAATGATGTTTTCTTATGATGTTTTCTTATATTTTCTTATCTATAATGATGTTTTCTTATATTTTTCTACATGTAAATGACCAAGGCAAAGAAACTGGTTACCACATTTCTCATCCAAATTAAACATGTATTAAACACATTTGCTGAAGAAAGATGGACACAATATGAAAAAAATACAGGCAAAGCTATTAGTCGCCTCTGTATTCAAGAGCAGAGTACTGGGGTGCTCCATGTACCCAGAGTACATGGATAATAAAAAGCAAACAACAGAGGAAATGGCAGAGAGCCACCACCTCACATGGTGCATTCTGTTTGATTTAAGTACACAAAGTTTGACCAAAAAACTGTGTTGAAAAAAGATTACAAAGAGAATGTATGTTCTGCCTCCCCAGAAACAGTACATCAGAGTAAAGTACGCTCAGTCTGTCCTGTGGGATATAGTCCCTAATCAATGGAATACTTGCAGAATTTTGCAATAAACTGTAAGGACTCAGTGTCAATCCTGGTATCTGCATAATGAAGCTACTTTTTTTTATTACCTTACATTTGGGCCTAACCAATTCACAGAATTGTCCCAGATTAAAGCTGTGATTTTACATTGATTTAACTAAACCGATGTAAAATTGACAACATTATGTTTTAATGTTTTGTGTAGGATTTACTTCTTTAAAAAGTTTACAGGCACAAGTGAAACAAATGCAGAGAATTTAAGCTGATTTAAACTATAAGAAAACCCATTTGTTTCTTGCATTGCTTCTGCTACCTAAGATAGTTTTGTTCAATCTTTTTCAGCTGGACAATTTCAATGTGAATTTTAGAGTTATTTTCAAGCCAACAGAACTGTGCCTGTATTGTGAGAAATAATTTTAGTAGTTAACATTCTTCTCCATTAAAATCAATGTTTGTCAAATACTATTAAAAAAACATTTTTTAATGATGATTTTGCTAGTCCCTCTTGATCACATCAGCTGATACCAATCAGCTGATACTGATACTCAATCTCTTTATTTAATATACTGAACACATAACTAAGACCAGCATTCTACACACTTTGATATTAAATTTATATTAGAAACTTGTTTGTAGTTTGGAAGAAAGTGATTTGTTTCCACATATGGATCTAAATGCATTTCTCCTCTAATAATTTTTTGTTCATTTGGGCAAAATTCTTTACTATAACTCTGGTTAGCTGTTCTCCAAGTGCACCCCACATTGAAATGAAACGTGCAGTTTCATGATGTATCTAAGATGATATTATAATCTTTTCCTGCAGAGTTAAATTAGTGGAAAACTTGCTCTCCTGAGAAGTAGGCTCAGATGACTGACAATCCACAGAAGACGGCATGGGAACTCATATCAGTATAGCAAACCATACAGAGAACACCGACTACAGAAATTTGAGGACATTTAGACAGTGTTATAATATTTTCTTGCCTTTTTACATGATAATAATTCAATCTGGTTAAATTCTGAGCTCAGAAGTTTTTCAGTGTTTTGCGAAGGTCATACCAGATGATTCTTTGTATGTGATTCGAGTCCTAGAGTTTTGTGCAAGTACTGTTGTTTAGATCCTCATTTACTTGCCTTAAGCTCATATTCCACAGTGGCCAGAAATGGATTTGGTGAATTAGTATGAATTAATATCTGACTGTGTGTTCTTACACTTAGACATTCTTGTTCTAAAACACGTGCATCTTCTTTTTAATATACTGTTGTGGATTAACTCTGCTGAAGATAGGCACCATATAGTCACTCACTCCCCTCCTCTAGCAGAATGGAGGAAGAAGAAAGGAGAATAAAACCAAGAAAAATTTGGGGTCGGAATAAAACAAAAAATCAAACAAACAACACTTTAATAGGTGAACGGTAAGTGGAAGAAGAAGGATTAAAAACTAAACAAGTGATACAAAAGCGATCACTCACAATCTCATTTGGTCAGACCAATGTCCAGTTTCCAAATAAAAAGTAGGTAAGCACCCTTTTTTTCCTTTCAGTGTTGATCATGTTATTATATATTATGAAATATCTCTTTGGTTATTTTGGGTAATCTGCCCAGTTATGTCCCCTCTCTGCACACCCTCTCCCCTCCCAGTCTATTCACTGTAGGGTCAGAGTGAGACCAAGGAGGCCTTGATGCTGTGTAAACACTGCTTTGATCAAAACTCTAAAATACAGCATGATACAAGCTGCTATGAAGGAAATTAACTCTATCCTAACTAGGTCCAGTACAAATACCTAAATGAACCCTACATTTTAAAACAGGCAACATTGGTTCATTTGCTCAAGGAAATAAAAGATGTGACATTATAATATAAAAATAAAATACACTTCCGGTAGAATAATTTGGAAATTCTCTTTACTTTATAGACTATTTACATAAAGTTACTTTTCCTCTTTTTTGTAGTAAAGGCCTTTTTTGAAGGATATGATCAGGTCATATTATCAGTTGATTGTAACACAGTCAAGGCAAATATTTTTTTATCTATAACGTATATGTAGGAATGGACAGTCATTTCACTGCTCCAGTTTCTTCAAGCAACACTTTCTGGTGATTCCCCTTGGTGTAGTAAGATACCTTTTGCATGTTTTCTTAAGAAGGCATTTCAAAATAGTGTTCCTGTGATTAAACTGGAAATGGATCTTCAGGACGTATCCTTTTCAAAAATTGCAAGTTAATCAACAATTAAAATTCAGTCTTCTCTTACACACCAGATTTATAACTAAGTGATATTCTACAATCATTCTTTTGAGTTCATAAGCAGGTTTCACTTTTACACCTAGGTTTAGAAAACCAGTGCAAATACTGCCTGTAATATTTGACTGCATGAGATTGCCACTCCCAGACTAAAACTGCAGTGCACACTCAGTGCACTAATGACTAAGCAGCTTTATAATAATCTTTGCTTTTAACAGCCCATCTTCACCAGGTTTTATTTTAATTGCTTCATTAAAATATTTCAAAGTCCATCTGAGAATCTCATCTGTTCACCCTTAAAACTTCTTTCAGAGAAAACTGATTCACTTCCCTTCTGATTTCCTGTCACGAGATTGAATTATGTAAATGCGATGAAAAAATAATTGATTGCAGAGCTGCAAACTAGTGGGAATTTGTGGAGAACACAGGCTGGGATATCTGAGGGACATGAAATAATAGTGACTGCAGGGATAAACAGAGACAGGGAATAAAGACAGGGTTCAATTTAAATTAGGGGGTTAATCTTCAACAGGTACTTTGCATTTATACAACCTCTATGTTTGGGAAGGAGAGACGAAATTTAGGGAACTTTAATCAGGAGTACAAAAAAAAATCATTTTCTGCTTGGTTGAAAAAAATGCAATATTTAATTATCCATATGTATTACACTTTGAAAACAAACTTCCAACCACTAATTGCAGTAAATACTGAATTTATTTATGGTATATTCGAATACAGCTGATTTAGCTGATTTAATAAAATAAGAAAAAAATAAACAGTAGTCGTAATGCATTGGGAAAGGTCTGTTCCTGAAAGGAAGCGCTGCACTTTTACAAAGCATTCAGAATCAACTGTTACTATTTATATAAGAGAATAGTAATTGATTGTCAGTGATGAGTTTGAAACAGTAGCTGGTACCCAGGCAACTCAAAATGGATATTCTGAAATTCCAAACACTTACTTGAGACTTGATTTTGATCAAAACAAACACCCGTTTGGATGGTAGAACTGTAAATACACTAGCAAAGAATTTTAGTCAGAAGAAAAATTTCATACTTGTTTGCAAATCAAATGATGTAATATAAATTTGCTATGCCAGATGCACATTGAAATATGTGGGATTATTTGAGGGATTGCAAAAAACATATCTGGTTAGGAAAAATAATAATTATTTTTCTGGTTTGTTTTCTGTCCTATTAATAGATGTGAAGCTTAGAGTAGTAAATCACCATGCCTTATTGTTTAATTCATTTAGAATTATCTAATGTACACATAAATTTTATATAGACAATATGTTTATATAATTTTTGTTTCCTCATCCTGTCTAATCCTTTAAAATTTTTTAAATTTTATCCCACTGACTCCACAATAACTGAAAATGTCAGTGTCACTCACTAAAGGATTTTTTACTTTAATCGGAGAGAAACTTTTGCAAAAATTTGAGATTCATGGTGTTCTCTGAGAATGGTTTGGCATGTATTTTATTTAATCTGGTTATTGGAGAAGTTCCAGACAGAAGTTCCCTGCTGAGAAAGTTCTGCCTAGAGGAATTTGCTATAGAAATAGCTTTAACTGATCCACATATTAGGACTAGTTTGTTGGGGTTTTTTAATAAAAGTAAAATTGAGACCTACTATTCATTATCAGTTGTGCTGTAGCCTCTGGATCTGCTTTAAGGGATTATTCATGAACTGGTTTGCTATGTAGTCACTTAACTCGTGTATACAGTTTCAAATGAACACTGTCATTTGTAGTTCTGTTCTGTCTCTTAACTGAGCCCTTGCTCAGTTTGCTGTTCTGAGACAAATATGACAAGCATTTTTTCCCAAAACTAAACTAATTCAGATTGTCCCATTGTGAATTCATAAGTTTCTTTATACTAAATGCAGACGTAGTTAAGGGAAAAAAAACAAAACAAAACAAAAAAACCCAAAAAAACCCCAAAACTACCCCAGCCAAGAAACCAAATCTTTCATTGTAAGGTTCCAAACCTGGTTTTGTGTTTCATCAATTTATTCTTTAATAACTAAATATCTGTAGGCATAATAACTATTGCCAAGGCAACTGAGATATCAATTTATATTATTTCTTGCTTGTTCTTTCACCAGCCCTACAGGATTTGGATGACATGTGACCACAGGCAGGTTGTTTATGAAATGAATCTGGGTTGCTCTCTTCTTATGCTTGAGGTCACATCTGATCTTTTACTGACAGGGAGACAACTCTTAGAGAGACTGACCTGTTGCATGCATGGGGACAGGAAAATTTTTTCCACCTGACCATTTCAGCAGTGACGACATGTGACAAACGTGGTGTCCTGCGTGTGCCCATCCCTGTATGAGCACTAAGCATAAAGACCCCTCGCTTTGTGAGTTGTAGTGGTGACAGGAATGGGAATGGCTCCAAGGAACTTTGTGAACCTGATCTGGATAGAGAGGAAAGACCAGAATTTCAGATTCTTCAAAGGCTACATGATGAAAATTTGTGTCTTGGTCATCAAAATTATATATTTTGGAATTTACGTCACTTAGTATGGCATGTAAGTCATGTAAGTGCCACCCAATTTTCATTTCATGTGGCTTAGAGTGGAAAAGACTTCTATGCTATCCAGTTTATGCTACACTGCTAAATTTTGATGTTAAGTAGGAGATATACAACTGAATTAAAGCAAATGGACACATTTTTAATTTACATCTTTGGAAGTATTTTAACTGTAATTCTCACATTATTAGTAAATTTACTCTAGAATACACATTTCTCTGTATTTTTCTCTCCAAAGCACTATATATTTGCTAATAAATATCCTTCCCTATCTAAAATTAGGAACTCTAATTATAACATCTACATCTTTGATGAGAAAAGCCTTTTAAACTGAATGCTAATTATGATTAATTTATTCACTGATGCTGCTATCATTTATATTCAATGCACCTGTTAAAATGGCAATAAACATTCAAATATAGCTTTTATTCATTTACTTTATTTAAGTGAATAAAAAAATCTTTTCTAATCAGTAATCATATTTCTTATTTATAACATTCTTAATGAGAATAATATGATTTTTTTTCAGTGCTAAGATAGTCACAAAACCACCAAGAGATATGAATTTTCAAGTGCAGAAAAACAAAGTAAATATACATCAGTTGTAGATAGGCTGCCACCACCTTTTGTTTATGATCAGTATAGAAATAGCAAAATCTTTCAAAAAACCCCAAACATTGATTTTAAATGGATTTTATATGGATGAAATATGTATTTTCCTTGTTCTTTCATGCAGTAGCATTTCACCACGTATATAATCTTATTGCCTAAGTAAAAATACCCAGTAGCTCAGATACTCACCTATTCCAAAATGTGCAACAAGCCCGGAACTCGTTGTGAGAAACAGTTTATTTAAAAAATTACTCCTTGTTATTCTTTAGGGCCACAGCACAATTACATACAGAGAATCCACATAGAGCTGAAAGGGAAATGAAAGCTGCTAAATGCATACACACTTTCTCCTAAGCACCTTCACAAAAGCTAACCTGGGATTCACGTGCGTTTTGGGGATGACCAAGGCTTCATTCAGTCATAATTCTGCTGACCAATTAGGCAGGATTTTGCAGTCCAAAGATGTTAAATTATTCTAAAAAATCCCTGATATGCAAAGGTGCAGACTTTTTCCAGGTGCCTTAAGTAGTTCTGATTTTGGGAACAAGAGGATGTCCTTAAAGGGTTTTTGCTTATCCCTGAAGTTCACTGCTAGGAGAGATGACAAAAACACATGAGCAAATGACTGACTACACTTGTGCCTATAGCATTCCAAACAGAAACCAAAACAGTCTTAGCTGGGAACTTAGATGACTTTTGTCTCCATGCCTGAGAGGTGGACAGGAGCAGGGCCACCCTCAGGGTTACAGACTCCCTCTCCCAAAGTGATAAGGAGTGGTCAAGCGTCTCAATATGGAGAACTGAAGCTGTGGCACTGTCTCATCCTCAAACAACAACACCAAAAAATAAATAAAATATTGGTGGTTGGTTGCTTGATTTGTAGTTTTTGTGTTTTTCATTTGAATGAAAAAAAAATGAATGAAATTTTCAAATTTTCATTTGAAAGCTCTTGGTTTGCTATAATTTTTACCTTCATACTCTTAATTATTTTCGAATTTTAAGGTGACTTCTTAGAACTCATAGAAGCAACGGCAGCATCCGAATGCATTCTATGGAGTTTTGCAGATTAAGAACATGTTTATTGTATGAATAGAAGAGAATTATACAATGATAAAAAGTAAAAAACCTTTCAAACCAGCAACTTCACTCTGGTAATATATCTGAACTACTTAGCAAATAATAAAGACACCTTTTACCATCATTATCTGAATGATTCATTGAAAATTAAATGATTCAGTAGCTAAAAATCCTGAGTGATTCACTAAGTTAAAAATGGTCAACATTCATAACAAGTCTACTTTATGCAGGACGCTTCCTGGAGTTTATAAATCGTTCTTGTAAAAGCTAATGATCTCTTACATCTCTCACCCTTCTTGATATCTATCTCAAAATTCAGTTACTAAAAATGTTAGAAAGTCTGAAGCAAAGACATAGCTCTCCTGAGCATGGCTAGACATGCTTTGAAGTGCATCATAATTAAATTAACAGTCAATATTTAAAATTAGTTTTGCACTTTTGTCTGGAGAGATCTTAAATGTACTAAATATTCAAATGCAACCAGCACAGAGCTCCTGGACGGAATCTGTGGTCTTGCCATACTGGGTTGTTGACCACTGCTAGTCATACCAGGGTAGCTCATGGAGACTCCAGCCGTAAAAATCTGACACTTGACAATCTCTGAATTCAGAATCAAATCAAGAAAGCAGAATTTTATATGACTTTGTCAGGTCTACTCTTTAAGCATCTGCCAACAGCCACAACTTTCAAGCAAATGTGGATAGATATCAAATAAATTAAATTGAATTAATAATTCTTCTAATATAAACAATTTTAATAGTTTGTTGCTTCTTTATGTGATACAGAAGATAAAATGATAATGATGAAAGATAAAATGCACACTGACCTGAAGTTAGCAGAAGCCATGGCAGGGAAGAAACTAACAGTTTGAGTGTGTCATACACACTAGTATTATCTCAGTTATCCCAATGCACAGAACTAAGTTTTGGTCATGAATTTCTCTGACCAAGCTGGGAGCAATTATAATTTTTCTTTTTTAAAACCCAAATGCTTATGTTTTTTTAACTGTAAGAAAGTTTGAGAATTATCCATTAGTACAATTTGAAATCACCTACATGCATACAACCCCAAAAGAGAAACTGATTTGAAAAGCCTTCTATTTTTCACCTTTCATTTCACCTTACCACTCTGATTCTCAGTAACAGAGTTCTTCACAAGCACCTTGAAAGTAAAGTGTTGCATTTTCTGGTCCTTGAAATTTGGCCCTAAATGTACAACAGCAATGATGTTACTAGAACAAAAGTTTTCTGAATTTGTATTTGTAGTCATATCTTGAGTCTTTGCAGAAGGTCATCATGAAAATTAGCATAATGAATACTTAACAAACTACAGCTCTTTGACGTATTTTAAGACAATCATCATTAACACAAGTCAAGACCAATTCATATCAGTTATTCACAATGTATCCCTGGCCAGTAGATTTTCCTGCAAATAATACTTGTCTGCATGCAGGAAACAAAAAAATGGACCTAATCATTTGCTAAAATACACAGCATGTGGATGAAGAAACTTAAATATTCAAAAAAGGCAAGGTAAGCTTCTGATACATATGCATTGTTTTATCATCAGACAAAAAAATGCTAGCATATGAAATCCACTGGAATTATCAAAGTGTAAAAAAAATACACTATTTTTCTTGTAGTGATTATAAAGTTTTATAAGAGTCAAGCTCCTGAAATATATTGAAAATATGAAAGGTAAATTCCCCTTTCCTTAGCACATCTCATTTCTAGCATCGCCACTCACATGATTATTGTCAGTTACCTACTGTATAAAGCCAGGACAGTGAAAAAGATCATTTGGGAGGAGCTTCAAAGAGGTATATAAATTTAATCTCCAGAATAAAGTTTTTAGAAAGACTAATAGTGTGCTCTCGATTTCATACAGAATAAAACACCCAAGAGTAACAATATATTTTACTGAAGTTTTCCAGTTCAGATGCTGAAAATTCTTGTGAGCTACAGTAACAAAGTTTCTGGTGTGAAGGATGCCAGAAAAAGATGAAAAATACTGAAAGACACAATAGAAAATTATTGTAGTAGTAACAAATACAGAAGTTATTCTTGTATTATTTACCAGCACACATCTGTATAAAAGCCCTTGAATTTCAAGAACAGGGATTGAAGAACAGCAGGGAGGCAATTCTCCATCCTGCTCCTCTGGAGAAGGCTTCTTAGTATTTAGCTTTTCATTTAAAGAAAGTAGATTAGAAACTTGTCCAATTTCCAGACAGCATTAAAACAGCTGGTCACAAGGATATCAACAGTTGTGGAAATGTTTAGAGGCAGCAATCTTTCCTCCTATAGTCAAGGAGTAACAAATTAACTTTTGAAGTGGTTTTGAAGGCTCCTGAAGAAGCAAGAAAAGAGAAAAAAATCTTGTAAAACTGGGTTGAAATAGTTTCACCTAGTGCTCTTAAATCATGTGAACTTGAAACACCAAGCCTCAGCACATGCACATAAGTATGCATGCACTGGGTAGCAAGATTTTCATAAACCCATAAAAAAGCATGTGTGCATGCACACAGATACACACACAGACACACACAAGAACCTTTTTTATCTTTAATTTATGAATAGAAATTGCTGATTTTACTCTGCTAAGCTATTTAAGTAGTACTGTGCTTTGAATAACAATTTTTTCACATAAGTGGTTAAACAAAAAAACCCTTTTCAAATGTGAAATGGAAATGTAAAGTCTCCATTTTACTTTAACAGTAAAAATAATCATAATGTCTCTTCTCCCAGCATTTTATCCCAGGCATGGCAAGTGATAATTCTATTAAATTTTTTTTGTAGATGTGGGATTCTAGTGGGGTTTTTTATTTATTTAATTTGACTTTTTTTCTGGATATTAAAATTAGTATACGCAATGCCTTCCTGTTGCCTAAAACTTTTGTTAAAAATTCATTGACTGATACTTTGTTACAGATTTTAAACATGGATCTATATTCTGATGTCCATTAAAGCTGATAAGGGCAAAATGTTTCTGCCAGAACTGACAGAGGTATTAGAATACTAAAAAGCCCAAAAAACTTGCATTTTTCAGTGTCTTTTGTTCATCTGAAAAAACAGATGAAAGAGAGAGAGAGAAAAAGTGGCCAGCCTTCTAAGGCTAGGACAAATCAATTACTGTCTCTCACTGCATAGAATCACTGTAGAACAAAGTTCAAAAATAGATGTGTTGTAAAATGTAGGGCCAGGAAGAACCTTTCAGAACAATTTTGAAAGAAAGGCTTCTTTCCTCTATCAACAGAAAAAAAACCCACACTTTCAGGAATAAATTAAGAGAGTAAGAGGCCAAAATGAATGATCAGAAACATTACATACTCATTGCAAGATAACATGAGGTAACATGTAAAAATCCAGTGGAAAATTTGCATTAAAAAAATCAAAAGGACTTTCACATTAAATACTTTATTTTGAAATAAGTCTTAATTAAAATTTTCCTGTTATCCACATTACTCTGCAGAAAAAAACAATTTTGACATACCACCCTTTCTTCAGCAGTTTCTCATTACCAATTCTTATTACACAGATATATAGAAAAAGTAAGCTAATGCACTCTAAATTATTGAATCAAAGCTAGACACCACAAAGCTCAGGTAACAGTTGAAAACTACACCCAAACAAAAAGAGCAGATATTTGTTTTACTGTACAGTGTATGTAGGTACGTGTCGTCGTTTGAGACAAATTTGGAGGAACATCTGAAATGAACGTCCTCTGATAGAAGGCAGGTTACAGCCACCCCTACCCCACCAAGTTCGGGAAAAAAAATTCCTCGGAGGAAAGTGAAAGAAGGAAAAAAAACCTATTTATTATAATTCTACCCCCAGCATCCCGGGCCTGCCACCACCACGCCGGGGTGGCCAGGGCTGGGCCTCACCACTTCCCTGGCAGGGCAGTGTGGAGCCCAGGATGCTGGGGGGAGAATTATCCCAGAGCTGCAGGCAGCCAAGAAACAGCCATAAGCTGCCACACAGCCGAGACCACGTGGCGTGGTTTCTGGGGGCCGACGGGCCCCCCTCTCTTCTGCACAGCCCGCGCCGAAGTGGAAAAAACACCACATGCAGCTGATGGTGAGAGACAGGACAGATCTCTCCCCAGTGCCAGGCCCGAGTGAGATCAACTTTTCAGCCCTTGCAGAGGCCACCTTGTCTTCCAAGTCAGAGAGAAAGAAAAGTAAGTCACATGAGGGAGAAGAATATGGTGACGCCAAGGTCAGAAAGAAAGGAAAAGTAAGATCATATGGGATGAAGCCAAAATGGTGGCGCCAAGGTCACTATAAAAGATGGGAAAAGAGCGCGGAGGCTCTTCCAGTGCCGGAGCTTAACTCTCCCTGAAAGCCATGGTGAGAATTGTTAATATTACAAACTACTTTTCTATAATTCATTGAAGTACATTCTCCCATGAAGTTCATTCATGGGGGAATGAAAACTCCATGCGCAGCCTGCAAAGAAAGAGTGTCCACGCCGGGTCACATAGATGCTGTGAGAGGCTTTTAGAGATTTGAAGGAGAGAGCCATTGCTTTCAGGCTGGAATAGTTCATCCTTAAAAGACTAAAACCCCATGGACCTCTATGGCCCATTCTGGCAGTAATGAGAAGACCGCTAAACCATGCGAGAAATTTTTTTCACTGCAGCAGATTTGGGCAGGGCTGCTGCCTGTGACAGTTTGGAACCAGGCTGAAGAAGTTCATAGAGAACTGTCTCCCATGGGAAGAATCCCATGGCACAGCAGAGGAAACTCTTTTCCTTAAACATAAAGGAAGACTCTCAAAAAATACAGCATTGACCAAATGCCATGTTTTGTTATCCCTTGCGTGGCTGGTGGGAAGGAGGGAGGTATTGCGAGAGAAAGGTGTTTGGAAGTCATTTTAAGTTCTTATTATTTCTTTTTGCTTTTGATTCTGTTAGTAATAAATCTCCCTTATACTATAACTGTTTAAATGTGGACCTGTTTTACCTTGAAATTTTCCGTTTTTCTCAATAATCCTTATTTCTCCTTATGCAAATAATTAGATTTCATGTGCTTGGCGCCCTGACCAGAATCAAGCCACGACAGTACCTGATATATTACCAGGAACAAGGGAGTAAGTGCAGTACTAACACTGCCATGCTTTCTTGAGATGCTGAAAATGCCAGATGAAACCAATATGGACTGACAATGCTTCACATTTTAAAAAAAGTCAGCAACTCTTCATTACAAGAAAGATTACAAGAGATTACAAGAAAGAGTAGGGTGATGTGAAATTTTACTTTTAAAAGCAAAGTATTCTTGCCTTGTATTTATATCCTTCCATTTTTGAATGTCTGAACTGTTGCCAAAAGAGAAAAAAGCATATAGTTTATTGTCCTGAAAAATTCAACAGATTAGAAATAGAATATTGATCAGAAATTCAGTCAGAAGGGTTTTATTTCTTTCAAAAATATATCTGCTGCCTAAGATAAGATCACCTCTTCCCCAGTTGGTTCTGAACAGCGTAGAGGAGAAGCGCTTAAAAAAAATTAAACAAAACTTACTTAGTTAATTTTTGTTGTCTTAGAGCAGAAAGTACTATGCAAACACAAGACTTTTAAAACCTTCTTTTATGTGACTGTATTATTACAGTGTTATCACACTCATTGGGTAACACTGCCCAGTTTTATCTCTTTATACTATGAATTCCACCAAATCTCGTAACAGCATCATGCCACTAACATGACATTCTGTTTTGTGAATGTACACCTGTGTATCAGACAAAAGACCTGACTCTTTGCACAGGTTTTTAGTATTTTCGAACTTTTAACACTCCTGAAAATATATAACTATGCTTTTTTCATACCTTAAAAGAGCAATCGCTGGTTGTTTAAAGAAACTTATTCCACATTAAATTGCTTTGAAAGGTAATTTTTCAGTCTGTTACCCCACAGTCCTTTTCTTCTGTTAAGACTTTTGTGAATGGGTTTGGTTTTTTCCATGCTACCAGTTCTACTGTTTTAAACAGTAGAGTTTTTATTGCTTCTGTTAGGCTGATTTAGTTAGATAATTAGGAGAGATATTTAAACTTTATTTTCAGACTTCCATACTAGTGTATACTTAGACTTTAGGAAAAAAAAGAAAGGACTGAAATGCTTGGTTAGTTGTTCTTTTTTTATCTAGTTGATTGATTACCATTTGCTCTTTTGTTTTGATTTTTTTTAACAGTAGCTTAAAGCTATTTATTTTTCTTGGCTTAGGAAGGATGAGCTCACCTGGTGAATTTTGAACTCTTGTGTTGGTTCTGTGATACTCCTAATTTTAAGTTTTTCTGTTTAAAGTCTGGTTAAAATCTCACCAAAGCAAATGGAGACATGGGGCAAGAATTGAGCACCCTGATGACCCAAATTTTGGTAACCTTCTCAAAATCCTGATCATTCACAGAACTCTGCAGCTGCTCTTAGACTACTTTGTGCAGGCAGAACATGCAAAAAATTATCAAACACACCCAGTATTTACAGGAGCATTAACCACTGTAGCCTCCAACATTTTATAGCACCTGACTGCATTTTAGAAGCACCTATTAAATAATCTATAAACTTACTTAAACTTCCCCTTACTTTTGTCAGTAGTTTTTCATGCATTTCCATTTTTAACTCTGCTTTCCATCAGCCGCAGTCTCAGTTTCCAGCTTATTGTCATAGGCTGCTAGACTGGAACAAAGCTCTGTGTGATGCATAACAAAAGAGGAAATCACATAAGGAAATTTGGCTAAATCAAATGTGATGGGTCTTAATCCTCCAAGCAGTTCAGGTTCTGGAACATCAGCCATGTTACTCAGTGAGACAGAATGAAAGAACTGAGATTATGCTCATACTTTTTCTTCTGTTAGGTAGGAGAACAAAGGGTCACTGGCAAAGGGCAAGTGAAGGCATCTTTTCAAAAGAACGGCTTGGTGTCAACACTAGATATGACCTATCGTTCAGAAAAGCAGAAACACCAATAAAAATCATTCCTGTTTCGAAAATAAACCTTTCTGATTACTGCAGGAAGATGCCATCTTTCATTTGAGCAACATTAAAATGGTGATGCCTGTTATTTTATTTCGTTCTAGCCAAAACTCTGCATCTGACTGCAGACACAGGTAAGAAAAAAAAATGTAAGAGAAGAATGATAAAATAAATAAGGAATAACTGTTTGGGAAGCTCGTTTTCTATACTACAGAGAGCCTTCCCACTCAGTTACAACATGAACCACATTGAAATATTGTGCATCAGATCAAGCCAGTACCATACATCTTAAAATTATACAGACTATAAAACTATTAACAAACCCAAAAGAGGTTTAAGAGATACTGTTCAAATATCACGTTGTATAACCAATGAATATCAGGTCAGAAGATAGCTATGTAGTCCAAAAAATCAGAATATCAGCCAGACTAGAGATATTTTAGGTGTGTGATAACAGTGCTGGATACTCAGCAGGCAGAGTAGAGAAGGTTTGCACACTGCTTGGAGCATCAGGAATATGAACTAACAAAATAATCTTATCACCTTTAGCACACACTAAGTTATTTTATGCATGTGCATAGTACTGAAGAAGCAGGAAGCTTCCTGAAGGGAGGAAAGATCAACTGATCAATAAGTATGTCTCAGACTGACTGCAGAATGGCTCTGACAGACTGATTAAAACCCCTGTTATCCAGACACTGTTACCCAGAAGGACAGTAGCCTGAAAATGAACCTTTGAAGATAGGATAAAAAGGCTGTGGAAATGCAAGCAGAAAGGATTATCCAGCAGGGGGAAAAGAAAAGATCTGTTTGTCATGCTGATTAAACTCACAGTAATACATATGATTCCAAATCCATAAAAAAGGCAATAAAGCAAGAACACGTGAATGAATAATATAATATGCGCAATTGACATCAAAGTTCATTGTTACTCCACTATCAATGAAATGCACCGTGAAGCTACCTCTTCATGCTGCACAGCAGGTATTGTTTTGGAACCACTATCAAGGGCAGCAGATTCAAGGATCATTACTTTAATGCATCACAAATTGTGTTACAACTTGCAAGTGAAAATAGTTCCTCTTTGCTTCCACTGTATTCCACCATAGACTGAGGAAGGCAGAACCAGAGAATGTCTAACTAATATTAAGCATGCTCCAACAATACATTTCCAAGATACTGTAGACTATTTACATATCTCACTGCCACTCGCTCCATAGTTAGCATCTTATTCCAGTGAACCTTAGTTTCTACTCATGTCCTAATCATTTACGATTTACAATCAAGAAAAGATGAGGAAAGATTGAAAACTTCCATTTCTTCCACTGCTATGGATGATAACATCAAGATAATTCTTCATATGCTAGTTGAAAATACAAATGAAATGTAATCTGTGCTTTTATATTTAATACTAAAGCTCTCAATTGCTAAAGCAGAGAGAACTTCTTAGGGACCTTTCATACTCATAACACTCATGATATTTTTTGTGAGACATACTACAATAAAAGCAATTGAAAACACTATAAATATTTAAACCCCTGCCTTTTCCTATAGTTTCTGTTCCCCATACATATTATATAGTCTCATATACACTGTGTTAAAATACATATGCCACTTTTTAAGTAAACCCTGTAAGTTGTGCTTCACTTACATCAAATGTCCATTAGATAACACCACAAATCCAATGAAAATTAGTCTTACTGTACATTCACCCATATTCTACAGACATTGCTTCATTTTAAGATGCAGAAGGACAGAAAAAGCCCTTAGTAAGTTAAAAAAAAAAAAACACTTACATTGCAATTGTCCATCAAAAGTTTTATACATTTAATTTTCCTGTATTTTTTATGTCACAGAAATAAATTAGTATATAAGTTAGAACCAAAAAACCCCCAAAACAAAACCAGAAGTAAGATCCCACTGAAAAACTGAAAATAACTTTAAACGAAACTCCTTTTAGACGCACTCTAATAATAAGGTTTTTATTCTGGTCAATTCTCTACTGTAAATCCTACCTGGAGCTATTTATACCTTTATTAACCTCAAAAAAACTTTAAAAATCAGGTCCTGTTAAAAAAAAAAAAAATCAAGATATAGCTAGTCTGGGAAAGGGATATGGTGAAGAGTTATTTAGTAAGAAATACTAACGTCAGCGAATCAAGATCAGCACGGCTGTATCAGAGTGGTGCTGTATCTGCTCATGAAAGTCACCAGTATGGAAACAAACTGCGTACCTGCACCAATTTCTGCTTCTGGGACAGTAGGACTTGACAATGTTGTACTTCAAGTGCTGTTTTGAGTAATATCAATATTCTCCAGGCAATTCCCAGCTAGGAACTTGAGAGAAAATTTTTTTAAAATCAGCTTTACAAAAACTTTAATGAGTTTCAGACCTCTACCTAATTTTATGCACAGTGGAGGAGAGCATTCTCAGAAAAAAGAATACCAGAGGCAGCAGCAGTGTATTCATACTCTAATGCTTGAAATTGGTGCTTTATAAACCCCTTTATAAGAAGAATATAGCACATATACCTATACAAGGGCTCAGATTAACCCATTAAAGACAGGAAAAGTACTTTAATATGTGGATTAGAACTACTGTACAAGGAATAAATATTAATGTTGGAAGGGCACAGCACTTTCAGCTGAGACCATTGAAAAATTAACTCACCAAACATAATAAACAAACTTCTTCACCAAATTTCCTGAGACAGCTGTTCAAAGGAATGGTTATTGTTTCCTTTCCAAAATAAGGAAGACTTATTATATAGAAATTATTATATAGAAAATATATATATAGAAATATATTATATAGAAAATGTTCTAGTGAAAACACACACAAAAAAATCAGACTTGTTTACAGTTCTCGACAAAATTTCATCTCAGCTGAAAAGAATCCTTGCATCATCAAGAGCTCTCAATATTATATTTGAAGCAGTCTAAAGAGAAAAATATTACAAAAGGTAAAATATCTCTATGCTTGTAAGAAAATCAGAGAGCTTTGGTAGAGAGGAGCAAAGAAGTAAGATATAAAATTGGGGTAAAATAATATTTAATTGTGTGCATGATATATTGCTATAGTAAAACTAAATTCTAGAACAGATATATTGTATTATTTTATGAGATTAATGAAAGTATATCTCAATAATACCTGATGAATACTTGACTTTAATAATTTTGATTCTACTAAGGAATTCAGTCAATTTTATGCCTATTTTTTTCTCTACATACATCTATGTTACTCCTTTTCTCATTGTAAGTTAAAACCAGCCTAGTCAAGTTTAAGCATAATCTAGAGCACCATGGACTGTCCATGTGTAGAAATATTTGAACCTGGGTCTTTCACACCTGAGCAAGCCAGTAATAACCAAATAATGGGACGTGCTCATATCCAGTCCTGATTACCATTCAAACTGATCTGTGTAATGATGGCGAACAGGTCCTTTGTCCTTTTATAGTAAACCTCTGATGTAACAGAATATCTTTAATTTATTGAAGAATAATTAAATTCTCTGAGATGGCAGAGGAAATTGTGCTCAAATATTAATTAAGAAGACATCACCAAGAAAAAATACTTACATGTTGTTTTTTTAAGTATAAATATGTGTCTGTAGGAGGTTTTGGTTGTTCGTTTGTTTTGCCTATATAAATGCAGTTATTATGGTAGCCTTAGCTACACACAGAGACAAAGACACACACACACACACACACACACACACACACATATACACCCCACATTGAGATCGGGACTGAAATAGGAAAAACCACAGTGAGAACATTCATGTGTCAAGATAAAGCCAGAAAGATTACTTACCAATTACTGTTAGAGGCAAAAACAACTCAACTTGGGGAAAAATACTTCATTGTCTTTTAAAACAGATCTGCATAGCAGAAAGCTAAAAGACAAGCATTATAACACCTTTCCTCTCTCCCAGGCTCACCACCATTCTGTCTTTCCAAGCACTACTACCTCCCCACCTTCATGGCGCTATATCACTCACACTTTTCCTCTACTCCAGTGAGGACTCTCCATGGTCTGCAGTTCTTTAAGGAATATCTCACTGCAGCAGCAAGGGTATTCCATAGGCTGCAGTCTGGAGATTTACTCCACCATGAAACACTTGTTCCTGCTCTGGCCTTAGTGTTCCGTCTGTTCTTTACCACACTTTTTGTTCCCTCCTCTTCGCACCATTGTGTTTTCCGTCCTTTTTAAGACACATTTATAGAGGCCTCACTAGCTTTGCTGATGGTCTGAGCTTTGGCTTCAGAGAATCAGCTGTGTCCAACACACGGAAGGCCAGTCCCTGGCCTCTTCCCACAGAGGCCACCCCTGTAGCTGCTCCCCACTCCAGCTACTAACACCTTGCCATGGTGTCTTGATTTGAGACAAATTTGGAGGAACGTCCAAAATGAACGTCCTCCAATAGAAGGCAGGTTTCAGCTGCCCCTCCCCCACCAGGTTTGGGAAAAGAAATTTCCTCAGAGAAAAGTGAAAAAATAAGTCATTTATTTAAGAAGCAGGGGGCACGCAGGCACCAAAAAAAAGAGAATGAATAATGTTAAATAATAAAACCCCTCACTGTGGAGAAAACCTGGGTAGTTTCCGGGTTCTTTGTAGGTGATGGCTCTGCTCTCTCTGGAGCTGCAGTGCAGCTGGGGCCCCCCCTGGCTGGAGTGTAAGGTCTCTAAGTGTTGCTGAACAGTCCAGAATAGAAGAAGAAGAAGCCAAAGGCCCAGGAAATTCCTTGCCCAGCTAACGAACTAAAAGCTAGCTAAGAAGCAAGAGAATGCAACCCTCTTCCCTGCTGAAGAGAGCCGAGAGCTGAGGAGAAGCAAGCAAGTTATCTGTGTTTTTCAGCACAGCCACCGAAGGAATTCCACCGCCTTCCCCCCTCTCTCTCTCTCGTGTGCCTTAAAGACACAGAAAGGCACAGGATTCATGTCTGGGCATAGAGCAGACAATAGCAGACGCAGCATCATAAAGTCACTCCAAGACACATGGATACCCAGAACAGATACAATCAATTGCTTTTACTATAATGTTGCGAATTATTGTCTCCCTGGAAGTATAAATCTCATAGAAAATGTCTGCAATTTTAGCAGCTAACATAAGCCCTTCAGCAAGTCAGAGTCAGGAAACCAGAGTTTTTAAAGCTTAAGAAAGATAAAGGCACAAATAATATTTCCGTAGAGGCTGAGCAGAAAAATTAATTTTACATTTGGATTTCTGCGGATGAAATAAAAATGCCTTCATGCATGTACATATATTGAGATGTTTGAGATTCTGTCACTGATGATCTTAAACATTAAGTTTACCAATTTTTTTAATAATTGACTTTAGAAAAGCTGCAAAGTTGTTAAAAGTAAGTTGAACATCTATCTGTTCAATGATTGAATCTGATGTCATAGGTAAGTGAGCTACCTGGTGCTTAACCCTGCAAGGAATAACTATGGGTATTTATAGCGTAAAAAAATTCCCACAAACAAACACAAAAGTGGTGAAAGACTTTTGTTAACTGATATACTCTTCAAATCGAAAGTAAAAGTGCTTATATAGAAAGGTCTCCATAGTTCCTCCTCTAGATTTTCCAAGATTTTGGTCTGGAATTATAGCCATGTATATATTCCTAGATTTTAGCCAGTTTTTGTTTTGAGTTATAGCCATTTTAGAAGCTAATGCATGATCCCAAATCCTGTGGGATTGCACAATACTAGACTTTGACTGACACTGACACTAATATTAAGGATCAACAGCCCTATCATTTTGGGATTTTGGTTTTAGTGCAATATTTAATTTAATTTATTTAATAAATGCATTGCTTTATGCTTGTGGTTACAGTGTGGCACAGAGCGAATGTTAGGTGGGACAACAGGAAAGTAAGGAAGAGATGCTGGAGTGAGCAATCTCCTTTTGTACTGAATTGCTGAAATAATATTGAAAACATATAACCAGTGTTTTGGTTCACAGCTGGGACCAATAAAAGCCTGTGAAGAATTTCTCTAAATTATGCTATCCTGTGGGGTGCCAAGGAAATGTTGTTTCTCATTTAAAATAAATAGTACCCCCTACTAACTTATTCCTAATCAGGCAAACAACAAAGGAATTAAGTACGCTATTTCCATACATATGACTGTTTCTTTTATGAAATGTAGTTCACGAGAATTTCAGAGCTAATTGATTTAGAGGAGTTCATGTTAGTATATTTTTTCAACCTTGTAACAAATTCCAATGCTTGTGTTTTAAGCAATTCCATTTCTTACTGCAGCATTTAAAAATGACAATATTGAGTGCTCAATATGTGTTCTATTAGCATTGCAAAACAAGGGGTTTTGCCTATAAAAGAAGACAAAGTGTTTTGTCAGATTCACAGTTAATAGCATATATGCCAATGATTTTGTTCATGGCGTAGAAACTATGTCACAATTTTCTGCAGAACATATTGTTTTTGTCTTCTACTTTAAAATTTGTATGAGTATCTCTAAGTTCTGAATATTTGGTTTAGGTCTAGTATACTGCACCAAAAATTAAAAGAGAATCTTAAAGTTACTTCAAGGTTTTAGTCAAGAAAACTTTGCTCGATCGTTGCTGTTTTTTTCATCTCATAAAAATTAAATCATTCAAATTAAAAGTGTTCTAAAACTGTACGTAGGGCAAATCTTTTGTAGTTTTCAACCTATTATCTAGAAGCTAACCACCTTTCTTAAGAACCTGTTATTTTCCCTGCCTGCTAAGGATGTCTGACTATGCATTCATTTAGTTCCATCTGTGTCTCCAACCACTGAAATACTGACAGAAGTCAGAATTTTAAAAAAAATCCCCTTGTTCATCTTTGTACTTTATAATCGTTTTTAGGTTCAAAGGTGTCTAAACCACCATAGGATTCTTTCCTTCCTTTTCTATTACTTAATAATTTCCTCAAGAAAACCAAGGAGAAAGGCTCTGGGATTTTCACAGACTAATTATTCATTATCAGGGTATTTATGGCCTGTATTAGATGGGATCAAGACTGCGTTGCTGAGCTCATTTAAGAATGGTAATGATTACAATTAAAATGAGTCCTTAACACTCACACTTATTCAAGTTATGCCACAGATGCCAGGAATACATCTGAAAGCTTTAAATAGTACATACAATATCTACAAGTGGGCACTAAAAATACTTTACTACTATTTTAGCAATTTAATTGATATGCCTAGGCCTATGCTTGAAGGTGTGTTATGAATAATTCTGTAATTTCTCATTTTAAAGCAATCCTTGTACAAAACCTAAACTAAGCTGCAGTGATTTCTAATTACACGAGGCTGAGCTGCAGATATTGCGATGCTTCACTAGCCACTTCATTCAAAACTAACTGATACAAGGATGAATTGTGATGAAGAAGCAGTAGTCCTTCTTAAAAACAATTAGCTGTTTTGGGAAACACTGGAACAGTTCAAGCTGTCATGTTTCACAGTGAAGCAGGTACCAGCCATAAATCATGTAACTTGAGCAACATTAGATACAGGATAAGAAAACACTCGTGTAAGTATTCACAGTATTTTATTCTCAGTCCAGGTTTAATTTCTGTCCCTTTGTTTTTCCAAGCATAGTGGCTTGGAAATATAATTATGCATGTTGCTCTGTGGTATAAAATAAATTAAAATCCAGGCAAATTTAATCAATTTTGTGGTATACAGTCTGAATCTGTCTGATTCCATTTACTGTGCAAATGAATAGATAAATCTGACATCTTGGTAGAGAGGTACACAGACAAGAGTTCTCAAAATAGGTTTAAGTGCAACAGTTGTTCAACTTATGACAGTAATATTATCTAAAGCTACATATTTAATTAAAGTCTTTATCAATATCTTTGCTGAGAAGACATGTCTTTTTTGTAATAACTTAGCTTGCTTCAAAATCTCTAACATGTACCACTTAATTCAACATTTTCCTTCATATATGCATTACCTTTCACTTATGACAGATGAATAATGTACCTGGCATCCTTAAATAGAAAAGAAATTGTAAATTATGAAAAAAAGATAATCAGATACATAACTAGGAGTTTGATAGTACAATGCTAATTCAAATAAAATGTATACAAAACATAGCATCTTAAAAATCTGTTTTAAAGATTTCAGGCAGCTTAACAGCAGAATTTATCCTTATTCACCTAACCTTAGACAGCTATGTTTTGAATCCCATTCTATACAGTAAATACTTGAATTAAAATAGCAGAAGTTGCACCAGAAATTGTAAACTAGGAAAAATTCCCTAAGTAACTGAAACTACAAAGGCATGTATGTGATATGGTATCGTATATTATTAACTCTTTGAAGGGATATTAACCCTAGGGGAAGTTTTCTTGTTTTATTTTGGATTTGTTTGTTTGTCTGCTGGGTTTTTTAAGCAGCAAAAAATTATTTTCTGGAAAAGAAAAAGGAAAAAAACCAAAAAAAAAGAAAAAAAAAGAAAAAAAAGAAAAAAAAAAGAAAAGAAAGAAAAAAAGAAAAAAAGAAAAAAGGAAAAAAAGAAAAAAGAAAGAAAAAGAAAAAGAAGAAAAAAAAGAAAAAAAAGAAAAAAAAATAAGAGGAAGATATGTGAAAGGAAAGAAGTTTTGAAGAACACCAGTAGACATTGCACAGAACTGATTAGCCAGAGAAGGCATCTAAAAGAGACAATATATTGAAAAAACCAGAAGATAGAACAACAGGACAAAGACAATTGGGGAAAAAAAAGGAAAAAGGGTAAAAAGCAGTTCAGTGATAAAGGCTAAAAGACACCTCATAGTAATAGCAAGTAAGGCAGTGGGGCTATGACACATTAAAGGCCAAGGAAGATCACTTTCTAGGAAGCTTGTTTATGAACTGCCATTTTTACTTCTTGTTTTTCCACTATAAGCTTCTTATAGAAGAATCATGTTACTAATACTTCTGGTTCTCAAAACAAACGAACAAACGAAAACAACAAAGGTAGGTAAATGGTTTCAGAAAACTCTTCCGGGGCCTACAGAAACAATGTAATTTGTTCAATATCCTCTTTTACTTGTCCCATACATCAGCTTTTGCCTGTCTAACAGATAATGAAGTCAGCTGTGCAGCTTGAAATTCACAAGGTCAGAACTAAGGCAACACATTTTTATACAGCACACCGTCAGTGCAAATTTCAGAAGCGCTGAGGAAAAGGGGAGGGAAAGAAAAAAAGTAAGAAAAAACAAAAAGAGATGTTAGGAAATCTAACAAAAGATAGAGAGAAACACAACAAAGAAAAGAATAAATGTGAGAAAACGGGTTTCTTTAGTCTCTGCATTCCTTCTTTCTTTTTTCTCTTACAATAATGGTACATTGGTAAAGAAGAATTAATTAAAAGAAGAGTGTATTAGAAGAGACGAAAGAAATAAACAAAGAAAACAAATATACAAAAAAAAAAGAAAATGTGAGAAAATAAAGGAATAATAAACAATTAAGGAGTTGAATGAGATATTAAAATAACAAAATGAGGAAAAGCAAAGCAATAAAAGCAACATTTTTTAAAAGGGTTTTCTATTGCCCTAAAGTCCATGCATATCTTCAAAGAGAATGCAATTATATCACTGAAGAGGTACACTTAAACTTTGGAGAACAAGAAGAATGCATATTGCTTTGCTGGCAAAAACATTTGTTTGCCAAAAAGGAAAACTTCTGAAAAAAATTTATGTGCATTTTCATCAGTCATCATCATACTATCCCTCTAGCATTGCCGCTGACCTTTACAAGCGTAGAGTTCATTTTTGGGAGCACATATTATTCCTTAGGTTTTCTGTATCTGGTCTAGCTGCTGGGTTTTGGACATGTTAGATAAGGTTCTACAGCTATTTTCACTTCTGACAACTATTTCTATCTCTAGCGTCTCTTCTAATTCTATTTCCGTGAAAATGTCAATATACACATTTATTTTGCTTATAATTAAAATCTTTTTTTTCCCTTTAAATAATACTTTTAGGAAATTACTTTCAAGTCTAATATTTGCCTTTATTATGTATAGAAATTAGATTTTTAGTTGATCTTTCTCTGACAACAAAGCCCCTCAAAAAGATTCCGTCCTCTGTTTTTTTTTTTAAACTCCTATTCGTGCTAGTTTGATTTTCTATTTTGAGTATGTGGCAGCAGCAAAATCCTCACAGATGTTCATGCCCATCAGCCAGCACCTATGACCTCATCTAGGTCTTTTATTACCTTCCACTAAGAATTATTTGCAAGAAAATGAAAACCTGCTAACAGTAATATCTTAACTGAAACTGTGTTCTTTTCCAATGCAGCCTTTAAGTAAGTAAAGTGTTCTAAAACAGAAAAACGAATCTGCAGCTTTGTTAAAATCTGGAGTTTGGCTGAAAAAATGTAGCAGAATAGGATTTACATTAATTATCCTCATAACTTTACTTTGTTTGAATTTGTCTTTTCAATAAGCTTCACTGTATGGTAAGCTGACTGCAACTTTTGTAAGGCACACACAGTTCCACTCCTTCTTTTTCAAACTTGATCAGACTAACATTTTTCAGCAGGTCTTCAGGGAACTGTCAAACAAATTTCAGAGAACTTTGGTTCAATCTTTTCTAACTTCCTAACTGTGTTTAAACTCTGTGTCACTTACGAAATTACTAATTCTTATTTTTTCTTGCTTGATGGGGCTTTTTGTCTGTGTTTTAAACCAAGCCTCTGCATACTACTACTACTAATAATATTTACATAAAAGTTAAAAAGAAGTCTGGTGAAATAATTGCATATATTTATGGATTCTTCTTTTACAAAGGAAATTTGAGCATAATTAGTAGAGCAGAGAAAAACTGATTATAATTCAAATTTCACACCTTTAATACATGAGATTCTTAAGAGAAGATATTGAAAAGCTGATGTGATTAAAACCATTCATACCCAAATACACACCATTCAGACTGAATTCATACTCAAAATACTTCTCAAGTTTTTAAATATTCATTTTAAGGTCTGAACTGATTGCAGTGCTTTGGGTTGAGATACCAAATCAGTCATCCATTTATTACTTCTTTAATAGATGTTGCAACAAGAATTAGAAAATAAAACTAAAATCACAAGGCCAGAATGATTGTTAATAACTTGAGATATAATTTTTACTATCACATCTTCAGTGAGCCTTTAGGTTTCACATTCACTTTTAGTTTAGCACATTCACTTCATAAACTCAAAGAATGTTGCAGCAATAAAAGGCATATTGAAAAACTTATAGACCTTAGTCGAGATTCAATAGGTCATTTTAATTTTCTAAATACTAAAAATTTCTGTAGCCTGGTGTTTCATTGCGCACAATGAAAATGCCAGTCCTATATAAATTGTACTTTTAATTTTCAAGAAATATTATTGGTGTGATTTTTGAACTATAAAAGAAAGTACACTTATGTAATTCAAAGTATGCAGTAATTAATCCATAACTATAAAAGATTATAAATAGTAATGTATTCCACTTCACTGTTATTTCCCACTTTTTCTTTAAATACTTTACTTCTTTTTTTATTTTTATTAATTATTTTCTGATTTCAACAGATAGAAATATTCTGCTTATTCACAGAAGTCTTCCTGAAGTGTGTAATTGCACATCTACAATGAAGACTTCTTGTTTGAACCCACTTTTATATCTACTAAGAATTTCCTGGGAATCAATTACCAGCCTTACTGACAATTTTATTCTTAATATGCACCTTGTCAATAGATAGATATATATCCTTGTGAATTCCTCAATTAAAACTTAGCATGTAAATAGATGAAAAACGGCATTTTAAAAATTGATGAGCACCCAGGTCTTCTTACTGATTTCACTAGGCAATATCTGGTTCATCATTTTTCTAAAAGCAAGTAGATGGCTAAAAAATAGTTTTAGAAAAGACTGTTCCTTTTAAAAAATGATTAATTACAGTTCTATAATCTTTCAAATTTATGATGTCAGGATACCTTCTGGAAAAGAATGACATATCGATTTCTATACTTTAAAATTTAATACATTTTTTCCAGCTCCATTCTTTTTCTCAGTCTTAGAATCACTAACTCACATGAAAGTCCATAAAATTAATTTTATTTATGCTGATTATCCATTATAGATTACATTTTGAAGTTACAGATTTCTCATTTCTTAATTATGTGTCTCACTGAAAAGTGCTGGATATCTGGAGGTATTATTCAATTTGTGAGAGCATCTTTCTTCTAAAGGGTTCATAGAATTACTTGAGTCAATGGTTTCTTGAGGAAGTAGTTACTACACAATAGATTTTTACTCTTCAAGTAGATGCAAGGGCTGATACAAAATAAAAAAGTATTGCTGAAGTTCTCACAGGTTGGAGTTCAGTCCTTGAAAGTCTCCAGGAATAATAGGCTAGTGCAATAAAGTCTTTACCCAGTTTCTCTAAAGACTGGAGTCTACAGTGTGACTGGAGAGACAACACTGGAGTCTAATATTTTGGGCAGATTGAATATTGTGGTACTATATGCTTTTCACCAGTTTTTAATAATTAAGATATAACTTCAGGCAAAACTTTCACTGCTGCCACCACAAAACTGCAATACTTTCTCAAATACATAGTAATTTTGTTACAGTTTCAGAGAAACCATGCCACATTCCTGTCACACCTGTCACAATACTGCTTAATTTTGTGTTCTAAGGCTGTTGTATCCAGTTACTATCAGTTTTTCCATGTCTCCTTTCACCTACTGCTGATGCATTTAAGGGAATTTTCCTGTAATGCATCACTTAGCATGTGCATTGTACCATCTACTAAAAAACACAGTAGATTTAATAGAGTTTGGGGAGGAAAAAAATTAAAACAAACAAACAGACAAACAACAACAACAAAAAAAAGGCCAAAAAACGCCCAAGGAAACGAGACAATTATCAGTGACTACTTAGTCAAATTCTGTTCTAAGTTACACAGATATATTCTGGAATTGCATTTATATGGTACACATGGATACTAGTTCCTTGTATGTTATTCTGATTTTCATTATATATGGTACTTATTATTGTCTCTTTTTTTCAGAGATAAACTCTATTTTTAAAATCCTACTTTTCATACTGAAGCTTCATCAAACAGTATCATAAGTACTATAATACTTAGATTATGTAACCTTAAAACAAGACACAGAGAATTTCACTGAAAACTGTATGGGAATTATGTGAATAAATTTCACCACTGTTTCCATATGAACTTTCTGAAGCATTAACAAGAGAAGACAGAAAAAGTAGTTTTGCAGAATTCTGAATTCCCAGTGTAATTATTTCACATATGAATCTTCTCTGAAAAAAGAAAAGAGTAGTGAGAGACTCCAAGTGAGATTAAAATTTTTTAAAAAGAGATATTTAAAATATGTAACAAAACAGCTATTACCTTAATATGTATTATTTAACATTTGCCACACAGTTAATTATTTAGCCTTATTTTTCTTCAGAGTGGTATGCCAATGAAGGAAGTTTCATAAAAAGTAAGGAATATTAATAAATTACATATTATAATCAATAAATTCTTAGGAAATTGAATAACAATTATAAATGTTTAATGGTTTATAAAGAAAGAGAATCAAGACGGATATACAAGTTCTTGGTCATACTTGAATTAAATTTCTAACGTGTTCTGCAGAAATACAGGGATGGGAAATCCCCAGTGTGGTTGGGTGGTGTATTTAGCTGTAGCTATTGGTTGCACTTTGCCAGGGAATCTATTTTCCAAAAAGAGTTAAACAGAAACAGCAATCATTGCTGTGGGAAGTGCTGTCTGTACTCAGCAGAAGGTAAAATCTTAGCCAAAAGCATAAAAAAGCAATAACACAAGCCATGATTGTGTTAGATGGACTCCTCTTACCACACGCTAGTATAAAACATCTGTAGTATATGTACAGCTGAGGAGTAAAAATATTTTGCAATAAGTTTCCTCACATGAAGAAGCATATGCTATCTCTCATTGACACACAATGGCTAATACAATCCATAATTATATGATTTCACCTCAGCGAATAAGATAATCCTATATCTTGTCTTTCAGGACTTAAAGCTAAAGAAATACAATCTTATTTGTAAGAATTATTTGTTTGACACATTTCAAATTCAGAATTTTACCTCTCAAATCACGGAAAAGATATCCAAACCATTTACGTTGAATCAGGCAATAATAGCCTAGGCTTCAATCCTACACAATTTTTCCTCTATGCTTAAATCTGTGAATCACAATTGATCAATTGAATACATGGTACATAAGTGTGGGAGTTTGTGGAAGGCTGAGACACTACCCCGGTTAGCAATATGAACTATTGCAAGAAAAATTTAAAAAAATAAATACTATATCTTCAATTTTTTCTTCAATTATGCAGCAATTTGAGTATTAACTTAATAAAACTAATTAACCAATAAATTTGATAATTTGTTTCATCTAAAAAAAGGTATTTTATCCTTTTCTAATAAGCCATTTTAAAATTTGAATTTTTCACTATGTTGAAATTGGAAAAGAAGTCATAGAATCATAAAGTAGTTTGGGTTTGAAGGGACTTTAGAAAACTCCTTGTTCCAATCCATCAATTGTCTGTCCATGAGCCAGCAGTCTGCCCTTGTGGCCAGGAAGGCCAATGGTATGTTGGAATTAATTAGGAAAAATATTGCCAGCAGATTGAGAACCCTCGTGAGGCTGTATCTGAAGTGCTGTGTCCAGTTTGGGGTACACAGTACAGGAGAGACATGGAACTCTTGGAGACACACCAGTGGAGGAATACAAAGATGATTAAGAAGTAGCTTCTCTCTTACAAGAAAGGCTGAGGGAGCTGGGCCTGTTCAGCCTTGAGAAAAGGCAATGAAGGGGACCTCATCAATGTCCTAATCTGGAAGTATCTGAAGGGGAGGGTGTCAAGAGGATGGATCCAGGCTCTGCTTGGTGGTGCCAAGCAATAGGCAACGAGCACAAACTGATGCCCAGAAGTTCCACCTGAGAGGAAGAACTTCATTACTGTGTGTGTGACTGCACTGGCACAACTTGCCCAGAGAGGTTGCTGGAGTGTCCGTTACTGGAGTTACTCAAAAATCATCTGGACACAATCCTGTGTAACGTGCTCTAGGATGACCCTGCTTGATTAGGGGGTTGGACTGTATGATCCACTGTGGCCCCTTCCAACCTTACTCACTCAGTGATTCTGTGACTCATCAAGCAACTGTCCTGCAAACCAAGCACTTGCTCCTCTAGCCTACTGTTTGGTGCTCAAGTGCTGAAAGTCTATCACTGAAAAGCTGGAAATCCCTACTACGTACCGTGAGATATAAATATTTAGATTTCTTCTTTCGTCTTGTTTGAGCTTAGTGCCAACCTTGGAACACCTTATGCTTCATCAAGTATTAGGCAGAAGCAGTAAACAAGATCAGCAATTAGGGGACCAAAAAGGCTCAACAAAAATATCAACTAACCAATAGTGGTAATACGTAAAGTATCAAAAGCCACAGTATTTTTATTGTCCTGAAGCACAGTAAGACCTTATGGGAAAGGAAACCTCTAAGAGCCACACAATCCAAGTGGAGAAGGAACATTTTACCAAAAGAAACATTGATCAATAGGGAAGTCTTTTAGTACTTAAAATATTAGTTCTACACATCACAGCTGTTCTGTTAAATAAACACTGAAGCTGACTGGAGGGTAATTATAAACCCCATTCAAGGCAATAAAAATAATGGATATTTAAGGAAAAATGAAAATAACTAGTTCTGATTGTGCAATGTATTCTGATTAATTTGTTAGTTTTAAAGAATTTGTAGAAACATTTTAAGTATAATATATTAATTGCGATGTTATTCATTTCATCAGAGAGTCTGCAGTCATCTTCATCGCTTACAAAACCAATTCTTACAGTTTTGCTTGTGCTACTGACTTACAAAGTAGCAGTAATAAAAAGTCATTTTCTTACTCCTTTTGGGGGAAATTGGAAAAAAAATAAAATGTATCATTCTTAATCGACGTTTAAGACTTGTAATGCAGACTTCTAAATTTAGAGAGACTATTCTCAATTCTTTACATCCTCAGTTTACTTAGGAATAAGAATTTCATGGCCTTCATTTCCTGTTGCTTCCCATTATGATTTTCAATTACCAGTTTAGAAAGACAGTATAGAGTACATTAATTAACAGCAGTTGCATCTCAGGTTAATCTGTACCAAAAAAAAAGTGAGTTCTACTCTTGAAGCAATGCAGCAGTACGTGAGCCATTCAAGAAATATAAAGGGGTAGTGTTAAATTCTAGTTTAATTTTCTTGTGTATTCTGTATTAAAACTGAAAATAAGATGGCAGATAAAAATGCCCAGTTTTATATCTAGAACAACTCTTATTCTTCCTTTTTTGCTGAAAGATTTTCCCTTGAAACTCAAAGACCAACACCAAAGCTCTGGGAGAGTCACAGCAACTCATCTAAAATAAATTTTCTTCTCCTTTCCCTTCTTGTTTGTAAGTACAGCAACATTTTCCGTTTAGACTTTTTTTTCAATCAGCATTACAAAGCAAAACAAACATTTTGTCTGTAAAATAAAATATGAGAAACAAAAATAAACAAACAATAATTCTTAAAACTTTTAAAACTGGTAACCATCATAAAGAGCTTTATAGGGCCAAACTATGCAGTCCTAACTCATATTTGCATGGAAAACGTCTCCCTGGTTTTTCAGTAGAGATTTTATTAGGGAAGGAAGCAAGGAAGGAAGGAAGGAAGGAAGGAAGGAAGGAAGGAATACACACCCTTTCTAAACAGCAAAAAGCAGAACACACAACAAAAAAGTTCCACCCAACACACACAGATACTTGAATATTTGTGTTAATATAGGGGTTTTCTAAGTCCTGAGAGACTTATATGAGGTTGTACTTTTATAAGTATTTGTCATTCTCATGGTATTTAGTGACTCATACAGTAGAGCTGAAGACAAAAAATTTTTATTGATTCCTAATTTCTGTCACCTCCTCCACCTCAAATTCCATACATCTCACTAGAACACCAGGAGTGTTTGAAGAGTTCAGTGTAAGTTGGAATCTTGCCAGGTGTAATTGTACCTCTTTAGAGAACAGTGTTAATATTTGCTTTTCCATTCCTTTTTCCTCCTTAATGTCCATACATTATGCAGCTGAGGAAAACAAAACTAGCAGGAACTATTTAGCTTCAAAATATATGCATATGATGCCTGCCACTGGAAGACTAGAAAACAGAAAGGTTTTATAATAAAACTGAAATGAGCTATGGTCTCACTGCAGAGCTCTGATAGGAAATCTAGCTGATCTCTGATAGGAAATCTTAGAGCAGTACATCGCATGCTGCTTAACTCTACTGCAGTTCTATCCCTCAGCAGTGGTTCAACTCTGATTACGCACAGTGTTGACACCAACTGGTTAATGCTTGCAGAGTTTGAGAGTTAGAATCAAAGCCCTGGAGAAGCAGAACAAGCTAGAGCTGCTGTGGTGTTAGCAGATACAGCACTGCAAGGTTAGTTTGCAGTTAGTGCATGGAGAGTGTCATCCTGATATACGGCAAAGCTGTGGTTCAAACATGAGAATTTTATTTGGTTTTAATCAAATACTTTCATGATCAAAACTTCGGATAAATGTCTTACCAGAAAGCATTCTGCCTCTCTCTCTTTCCCAGCTTCTGTTTTCTTGAAACACAGCAATCTCAGAACTGCTAACTGGGGGCAGAGAGGGAGAGTAGAATATTAAAGCAAATTCCTTAGCAGTAACCAGCTTTAAGAAATTTGCATTAATGTTGTTTACTTTATTCTAAATTGAAAGTCACAAAGTGAATGTAGCATTAAACTCCCCTCAGAGCCATCCACTACTTTCAGAAAAATAATATAATTTCTCCAAAAGTATGTGATATTTTCTTTCCAGAGTTAGTAATATACCTACCCGTTTTGCCCTACCCCGTAGCTCACTTATCTCACCCACAAAGTCTTTTAACCTGGTATGCTGTCCAGTCACTTGGTTCTTACTATTGCTTTGTTCCTCTAATCCTTCTTCCATTTCAAGATGCAGATTTAGATTGGATCAAGGAAAACTCTAATTCTGATGAGGATTTTTTCTGCTAAAACTTTGCAGCTTTCAGCTCAGTCAGAAGCTTATATCAGTTTTAGTATTAAAAAGCAGAAAAGAACGTTGAAAAGTCATCTAGCCAGTGGTCTTGGCACAAGACAAGGACAGCAAAATACCAATATCATTCATGACAGCATATCGCCTCCTGAAAAACCTTCCGCCATGAACATTCAATAGCATCCACAGGTAAACTAATGCAATGCTTAGCAGTCCTTTCTATTAGAACATTTTTCCTAATGTCTAACCTAAATCTCCCTTGCTGAAAGTTAAGCCAGTTACTTCTTGTCTTATCTGCACTGGACATGGAGAACTGATTATCTCCTCTCTCTTCGAAGAATGCTTTTATAATTTTTAAGACTATCAGCAGGGCTTTCTTCAATTGCTTCTGCTACAAGCTGAAAATCTTCAATTAATTCACTCTTTCCTCCTATTTTCTAGATTTAGATCACTAACCACTGTTGATCTCCTCTGGACTTTTGTAGATCAATGTGTTTCTGATCAGCACCGAACAACAATCCTTTAAAATTTTATTCTTTGGTGTCACCACAAAAATATAATAACCATGCCATTTTACTAAAATTCCCTTTCACTAGTGGCAATAAAAGTGCAACAGATCTGAAAGAAACATAAATGGAATAGTTTTTGCTACACATTGGTGATTTGGAAAGGAAATGTTTCCTTCTGGTTATAGTTTATCAACAGTCATCTGACAAAAAAAGTGCTGTTTTTCAAAGCTCTAGAAATGTTTATTTGGGTACCTGAATTAAAATAGGTTGACCAAGTGATTAGATTTATGTTGACGATACACATTTCCCAGTCATTACTTTATTGTAAAGGTTAATATAAGGGAGACTTCTCATATAGCCTGTTGTTTGTACTGCACAAGTTAAAGCTCTGCAGTAAACCTCATTGATTTTAAATCATTCAGTAATGGTGTTTTCCATCACAGTTTAAAGTCTAGAGGTTGTTGAATTCTTTCCAGAGAGCAGCACTGAATCTAAACTGCAACATTACAAGATCCTTTAGAGTGAAAGGTAATCAAAGAAAATAGAAATTAGCTGCCACAATCAAAAAGGAACAGAGAGGAGAACTACACCTGGAAAAATCCAAGCCAAAATCTGCCTCCCTGTCAGAAGAAGAAACAGTAAATGGCTGCAGTGACCCAGGAGCCAGCTGACCTGAAATAGAGGTATCTATTCAGAGCCATGCTTGGAGTGTTTATAACTAAGAAAGGATTCAGCCTTTCTCTGTTACTGTTCTAAAGTTCTGATCTACTCTCCTAAAAGTATTCTTTTAAAAAATCTTCTGAATTTATTTGTAGATCCATTTGAGTCAAAAAGCTGTCAATGTATACAATAAAGCCATTCCTTTCCCCAAAGGAAATGGTAAAAAAATAATAACAACCAGAAAAACAATACATTAAAGCAAACATACATTAGAATTTGGCCACACAGCAAGGGAAATACATAACCCAAGGCAAGAAATTCTCTTGATTAACCCTTCAAATAAAAAAAACCCCTAAATTTGGAATGACAAGCCTTTCTGATCCTACAAGACAAGTAACAAAATCTCATATTCTATGACCATCAAACTGCATAATGCATATTTATCACAAGTTCTACAGATAAGAAATAACCATGTCTGCATAAGACTAGTATGCACTACTCATGCCCCGCAGAGGAACCACTGTGGTCTCTGAGGCTCAGTGATGACCCACTGCCACTCCGTGGCCATGCCATACCTGTGAGATCTGCAGTGCCTGCAAATCACATAGGTCATAACAGCTTCATGGTGATCATTCCTGATTATATTTCATTTCCGCACCTTCCTTGCTTCTGTGGAGGAGTGATCGATACACCAGAAAGCTGTGCTGTCTTTCAGTGAGACCTGAACAGGCTCGAGAGTTGGGAACCTTATGAAGTTCAATAAAGTTAAATGTAGGGTCGCGGACATGGGAGGAAACTGCCCCATGCGCTAACACAGCTTGGGGCCTGACCTATTGGAAAGAGCTCCATAGAGAAGGAGGATCCAGGGAACTACAGGCCAGTCAGCCTGCCTTCTGTGCTGGAGTAGGTAATGGAACAGATTTAGTGGCATGTGCAGGACAGCAAGGAGATCAGACCCAGCCAACACTGGTTTGTGACCAACCTGACCAACCTGATCTCTTTCTGTGAAAAGCTGACATACTTAGTGGATGAGGAAATGGCTGTGGATGTTATCTATGGATTTTAGTAAAACCATTGACACCATTTTCTACAGCATTTTCCTGCAGATACTGGCTGCTCGTGGCTTCGACAGGTGCACTGTTCACTGAGTAAAAATCTGTCTGGGTGGCCAGACGCAGAGAGTGGTGGTGAATGGAGTTGCATCCAGTTGGTGGCTGGTCACTAGCAGAGTTTCCCAGGGCTTAGTATTGGGACCAGTCCTGCTTAGTATTTTTATCAAGTGCACTCTTATTAAGTCTGCAGATGACACCAAGCTGGATGAGAGTGCTGGTCTGCTGGAGGGCCAGAAGGCTCTACAAAAGGATGTGGACAAGCTGGATCAATGGGCCAAGGTTCCACGAGGTGAAGTACAGGGTCCTGCCCTTGTGTCACAACAGCCTCATGCAGAGGACAGAGTTGCTGAAAAATTGCCCAGCAGAAAAGGACCTGGGAGTGCTGGTCAGCAGCAGCTGAACATGAGCCAGCTGTACCCAGATGGCCAAGAACACCAATGGCGTCCTGGCCTGTGTCAGCAATAGTGTGGCCAGCAGAACCAGGGCAGTGACTGTGCCTCTGTACTCAGCACTGGTGAGGTCATACTTGGAATTCTGTGTTCAGTTTTTGTCCCCTCATGGCCAGAAAGACATTGAGGGGCTGGAGTATGTGCAGAGAAGGACGATGGAGCTGGTGAAGGATCAGGAGTACAATTCCTGTGAGAAACAGCTGAAGGAGCTGAGGTTGTTTAGCCTGGAGAAAAGGAGGCTCAGGGGACACCTTATTGCTCTCTACAGCTACCTGTAAAGAGGGCGTAGCCAGGTGGGGCCAGTCTCTTCTCTGTAAAAAATGACAGAATGGGAGGAAATGGCCTCAAGTTGCACCAGGAAGGCATAAACTGCATATTAGGACATATTTCTTCACCTAAATGGTTAACAAGTACTGCAACAGGCTGCCCATGGAAATGGAGTCAACATCCCTGGAGGTGCTTAAAAGTCATGTAGCTGTGGCACATAGGGACATAGTTTAATGGTCAGTTTGGCAGTGCTTGGTTAGTAGTTTGACTACAAGATCATAAAAGCCTTTGGCAACCTCAAAAATTCTATGATTATATGATTCTCATGCCTACATAAAACTCAAGGGTGGGTATCAAGAAGATGGGGCTGACTTTTCAGTAGTGCCCAGCAACAGAAGAAGAGATTATCACAAACTGAAAGACAGGAAGCTCCATCTAAATATGAGTAAAACCTTCTTTACTTTGAAGTTAACAGAGCACTGGAATAAGTTGTTCAGAGAGGCTATAGAGTCTTCTTCTACAGATATTTTCAAACCCCACCTGGACCTGATCCCTAGCAACCTGCTGTAGGTGAACATCCTTCAGCAGAGCATTTGGACTATATGGTATCCAAAGGTCCTACCTCAACCAATCTGTGACTTGGTCTAAAATGGAAATTGAGAGCTTTCTTCCTTGCTGTGAGTTCACTTCTCTAGATCAATGTCTGGTAATAAAAATTCCCCTGAACCTTCCGCTCTACCTTTCCCAGTAACAGGTACTGAAAGCAAGGAAACTTTTCATTCACTGGCACGATGAATCAGGAAAGTCTCTGATATTGTGGGCAATTGTTGGCAGAAAGGGAGAAAGGTTCAGGAGCAGCACTATGACTATCTCCTTTCTCCGTGACTCCTAAGGTGTCCTCTTAACATAACAAGTGCAATTATAGTGTATTTTGAACTTCGTATTTCAGCTAGTATCAGTGATGTCTGGTTGAAAAAAAAAAAGAAAGAAAGAAATCACATCCAGAGAGGACTTGAGTCCTAGGAAAATAAAGCCAGACATGTCATCTACTGGGCTACAAAGAAGTATTTGAGAAGTATTATTTAAATTTGTATCTTCTTCTGATGTGACGGGGGAGGGGAAGAAAACAAAAAAAGGTCAGAATATCACTTTTAATAAAATAGTAAAAACGTAAATGCATCATTCTCCTCGGATATATAACTTAGTTCTCTTAATCTTTGTATGTGATGTCACTGTTGTGTGGCGTAAAAATAAGGCTTACCCCACTAATCATTAATACTTAGAAAGCAGTATAAATTGAATACAGTTAAGACTACACTGCTGTCCCCTAAGCAATACACTTCCCAGTTTCCTTGGTGATTTCTTCCATGTCAGCAACAGATTATTTCTTAATTAAATTAACATTAAAAAAGGATTACCTTTGTCCTTCTTCATCAGCAAGAGCCAAAGCGCACCAGTATGAACAGAACTACTCTTAAATTATGAAAACCTCCCCACGTAAAGGAATTTGGTTTCAAAGATGCCATTGCTGAAGTATATAAAACATACTTATTAATATTTGAAAGATCTGTTAGAATACTTAATCAGCAAATATCTGACCAAATCTATTAATTGCTAAGGCATAATATTATGCAAATGTATGAAACAATATTCCATCTCATTATCTTCATATTTATAATGTACCATAGCTAGTTTCAATTGGCTGCTGCATTAATTTTTAGAAATCAGTTACTAGTACTTAGATTAATAACTAGATATTACCAAAAAACCCACTGATTTTTAGCCTGAGGCAAGCTCTTTTCATTTTAGTGGCTTTAAAATAGATAATTTTAGCAATTCATATTACTTACCACAGAGAAATTGTATCCTAATGATATCATAATAGGATTAATTATCTTTTTAAAGCACTGCAACTGCAAATAAATTCATGCATATCTGTTTTAACATACCACAAATTTTGTCACAAAGTACCTCTGAAACTGATGAGTTTTACCTAAGGGTTTTCAAGAAATTAATAGATACTCTAGGGCTAAAACCTCTTTCTAGATAATGGATCCCTGCTAAAGGAAAGCGATCTCTGTAGAGATCTGCATGGGAAAGTACTATAAGACAATTTCTCCTTCAGTTCTACAACTGAAATAAGATTAATACAAAAGAATGACCAAAGGAAAATAAAGTTAATTTAATAATAACTGGTTTTTTTAATTGTTTTCATTCACGTTCTCAAACACTGCAGATGGCAACAATTTTTCATAGATGTTGTCTTTTGTGAAAAACACTATCTTTAGTTTTCCAGAGGTATATGTTTTAAGGAAGAGGATGATTTAAGTTCGCTGCCCACTTCTGTGAAACTTAACCAACAGTTTCTTCCTCTTCTTATGCAGTTACACTGTAAACTCAGCCTGAACCACAGATTTTTTAAAAAATGGATATTTTAAAATTATTAAACACTTTAAATTGATTGAATCAATTTAATATTAAAGGTGCAGAAAAAAACCCATAGAAAATTCTTTAGTGATTAGGTAATTTCTTTTTACTTTAAGCAGAATTCTAGAAAATATACGATAAAGCGTGTTTCAGGAAGCAGCTGCTGCAAAGAACTCCAAAAGAAAATTGCACTTTGAAAAAGAAGCAAGGCCTCACTCTAAAATAGAGGATTTTGAAAGTGAAAAGCATAATAATGTATTTTCTTTCTTACCTCATTATTTGACTTTGTAGTGTCAACATCAAATTTTTGTCATTGACACTGGACATTTTCACCACAATTTAAAATATTACAATTCAACACTTCAACTTCTGGAGAATACAATTCAAATATATTTTAAAAATTCAATTTTGGTATCTCAAGCAGGACAGCCAAAATAAAATTATTCAAAATTCCTTTTCAGTGTTTGATATTGTTTCACATTATTTTCCGATTTTTGAGGCATTTTAAACACCATCTAAATTAAATTTTTGCTTCTCGTCCATTGTAATAGCACTGGAAAAATCTGGATTTTATTCTCCCCTTTCCCTTTGTCCATTGCAAAGAGATAAAAGTGGGATCAGTTAATTAGCAATGACTGTCTTTTTATATAGAATACAAAATACAGATATATAAGAATTGCCACTTATTTAATCCTTAATAATGTAAAATAAAATTTAAAAGTTCATTATTCCTAATTTCTCTGAAGAAAAATATCTCTGTTACTAAGAGCACCTTTTTCACCCCTGTTAATATAACTTAATTGCACTTTCTATGGAAGTAAGGAATCCCTATATCTTGAACAAAATTGGAGATTTTACACCCAAAGTGGCAACCACACAATGTTTGGGTTACAGCACTGGCACAGTCATTCCTGAGTGATGGCATATCACACCTCTACTCTAGCAAATTAGGGCATGCACTGCAAATGAGAATAGATCTTACTTAAATTTCAAACAAAAATACAGTGAAGTTATTATATATCCAGGTAATATGTAACGATTGATATTTGATTTGTATCAATCTGATTTGTATCCATTTGTTTTATTTGCCCTGGAATTGCTGATAAGCTAGCTGAATACAAGGAGGATGGAAGGGTGGTTGATCTCAGTATTCTGAGATTTATTTCCCCTAAGAAGATATGCATTCCTCTTTTTCTGTAATGGGAAGAGAGTATCATTTTAAGCATAAACTAATTCAGAGTTGTTGACTGCAAAGAAATCAAAGAAAAGAAAACAACAGCTAAACCCCAAGACAAAGCAATATCTTGTTCCACAAGCATATACAACAATGTACATTGCATAAAATTCCAGTGAAGTGCTGCAATTTGTTTAGTACCTCAATTCATTTTAAAGGGACAATTATATTCTCATTAATGGGAGAACAGATCTGAGATTAAAGAAATAAAGTTTAAGATAGAAATGGCTAGATAAAGGACATCAAGCTTGTTACAAGGGGACAAAATGAGCAACCTGTAATAGCAGCTAACATTTCTGCAATTAAGACTGATACTATTTTCATAGACTTCACACAAGGAATAGGACAGTGGAATTCAACTCTGGTAATATCTGTACAAAGTAAAATTATATCATTTCTACAGGTAATATAAAATACCTAAAAACTGTATTATACAGCATATAAAGTCTTTGAAAAGGCTTCTCTCAGTAGAATTTTGTTTTGTTTCATTTTTTAATTATAACGTTTGACAAGGAGGAGGCAAACTACCACTCAACCTAGAAATCACCTCTGGATAAATTCAGCTTTGGATGACATCTCAGATAACTTATAAATTCATTGAGAAAGTCTGGGAACATATCTCAGCTGAATAAAATTCAAATTCAAAAGCAGGAGAAGAAGAATTCTAAGAAATATTCAATCCAAACAAAAAAACTTAATCAAGAGCAGGTGATAAAATTAAACACAAAATGTAAAACAATGGGGTCTGGCTACAGGCATTGTAGGAGACAGCTTAATCAGACAGACACACAGCAATTAGGGGCAGAACTGGAGTAGTGTGAGCCTCCATGTGATAACATTTAACAGCATGAGCCTTTCTGAAAATGCAGTCCAAGAAAATAGTTCAGGAAAATTCAGCTGTAATGATAACAAAAATAATGCTGCCAGATAAAAGCAGAGATGAATGTACAAAAATTATGCAAGCTGTTTCTGAAATGTGTGGGAGAAAATAATAGTATTCATAAGATATCATATAGTGTGAAATCAAAGGAGAAAAGGTAGGAAGGAACGGCAGAAAGCAATACTTATACTGAATCCTAGATACTTGAACTATAGATGAAATCAGTTACTTTTCATCTGGATATGTAAAGTCTTAAAAAAGGAGAGCAGATTACTGACAAATCAAATAGAAAAACTTGAAAATTTGAATCTCAAAAGACAGCTGAGCACTTCAGCTCCAGTACTCTGCTTAAGAAGATGCAGCTCTTTGAAAGAATTTTTTTTTAAATGTGTAAAGGAAGGTGTATCTGAGCTCACGCCCATCCTCTCAATGTTAAAAAATACTCTCACTCAGGATCTAGAGCCCACTCCTAAAAAGAAATATCATATAGGCACATTTTAAAACACCATGAGAAGATAAATTTAATTTTTTTTTTTTGAGGAAGCACACAAAAGATAGAAGTCATGATTATGTTTTCTCCTTCAGCATGAGATGGATTTCCAGAACCCATCTTCAGTTCCTGCAATTAAAAGGAGATTCCATGTCTCAGAAATATGTTTAGAGAATATTTTAACACTGCAAGATGTTTCACTGTGGACACAATTGCAGGTGAATGAATATTCCAGCGTTCAGTTTCAAAGCTGTAGCATTTGTATAAAAAGTTGTTTTATAGCACAGTGTTTTTTTCCAAAATGTCATCATCTTCCCAACTAGTTTTCCCTACTTCACTTTTCTGAGTGAATTCTTAGAAGTCCAAGAGATGATTAACCTCAGGCACAAACTAGCAGTGACTGGTGAGCTGGAGAGGCAGTTCAGCCTTTTTGAATCAGGTCTGAGCTGTCAAGTTGACTGACAGCAGAACTCCACTGATTGCTTGCTTTCTGTTCACCATCCATATATTTCTCCTCTACTTCAGACACAGCAGTGTCGGACCACATGGGAACACTGACATGAGTGTGGTTCTATCTTGTCTACTCTGTGTTTGATTACGTAGTATAACAGTATAACATCTGATTCTGGAATATCACATATGAAATCAGTTCCAAAAGCTATCCTTAGACTGTTGGCAAATTTTTAGGAATTTCTCTCTCTCTTTCAGTCTACAGTGTTCTTACACAGTTTTCAGGGAAAGTAAGTCACGTTTGTAAGTTTGGAGCAACAAGATGATGTCATGCCACTTTTAGTGGGTTGACCTCCCTCGGCTGGCTGCCAGGGGCTTACAAAAATGCTCCCTTCCTCCACATCCTCAACAGGATTTGAGGAGAAAACAAGATAAAAAAGCTCATGGGTTGAGGAAAAGATACGGAAATCAGTCACAGGCAAAACAGACTTGACCTCGGGAAATAATTTAGCAATTAAAAATAGAGTAGAATGGGAAAAGGCAAAGAGAAAAACTAAAACACCTTTATCCCAGCCTTAGGCTCAACTTTGTTCCTTCAGCCCAAGTTCTTCTATCTACCCTGCTATGAGTAACACAAAGGGATAAGGAATGGGGACTCTGCTCAACCTATAACAGCTCCTCTCTGCTGCTCTTCCTCCTCACACTTTTCCCCAGCTCTAGCATGGGGTCCTTGATGAGAGGTACAGTCCTTCAGGAACAGACTGTACATCCTCCCCAGGCTGCATTTGCTACTAGAAGCCCTGCTGGAATTTACACATACTACCCCTCATCACTTCACCGAAATTATAACAGAAATTCCCCACAATTATTCTGCTCTCTAGCAAAGTTCAGTCCATATTTTGCCTGTTAAGTCTCCCAGTTACTGCCCTTACCTTGAATTCTTTAATATTTTTAAGTCAGGCCCCAACAAAATGACTGTGGTTAGTTGACTTGGCTGGCCTTCACATGCTCATCAAGATGCTCTGGTCACTGTCCCTGGTCAACAGGACAAGGGGAAAAAATGCAACAAAAAGGTCATGGGTTAAGATAAGTACAGAGAGACCACTCAGTAATTACCATTATTGGCAGAACAGACTCAGCTAGGGGAAATTATTTAAGGTCATTATCAATTAGACCAAGTAGAATAATGAAAAATAAGAATAAATCTAAAAATATCTCCCTTCCATCTCTCCATCTGGTTCAGCTTCACCTCTGACAGTGCTACTTTTTTAACCCCAAGCAGAGCAGGAGTATGGGAAACAGGACATGGGTATGTTCAAAACATTTTGATGATTCTTCCTTCCCACACTCTTCCTCTGTTGCAGCATTTGGTCCCTTCCATAGAACAAACTCCTGCATGAATCTCTCCAACATGGATTCTTTCTGTGGACTGCAGTTCTTCACAAACTCCTCCAGCACAATGGATCCCTTCCACAAGGTGCAGTCCTTCAGAAACAGACAGCTTCAGTGTAGGTCTTCCATGGACTGAAGCTGCTTCCAGCAAACCTGCTCCAGCATAGGCTTCTACCTCCATCGAATCACAGATCCTGCAAGTAGCCTACTCCAGCATAAGCTTCTCCACAGGATCACAGCTTTCTAGGGAATACACTTGTTCCACTGTGGGTCTCCTCCAGGGGCTGCAGGTGGATCTCTGCTCCACCATGGACCTCCATGGGCTGCAGGGGCACAGATGCCTCACCATGGGCTGCACCACGGGCTGCAGGGGAATCTCAGCTCCAGCACGTGAAACACATCCTCCCCTCCTTACCCACTGACCTTGGTGTCTGCAGGCCTGTTATTCTGACATTTTTCTCAACCCTCTCCCACACAGCTGCCATAAAGCATTTTTTTGACCCCTCTGATAAATGTTATCACACAAGAATCACCAGCTGGGCTGATAGGCTTGGCTGTGCTCTTCATTAAGTCCATTACAGACTGCTTTGTATGACATGGATCAGATCCTGGTGTCCTCTCATGGAGGCCAACCCTGCAGCACTCCACCACCACCCCTATGAAACCTTGCCCTTTAAATCAAATACACCATGCAAACTGGCTCTTTCATATTCATTGTGCCAAATCCCAGGGCTGCAGTAGGTATTATGAAAACGGGATTCCATTAGTACTCAGGGAACTTATCAAGATAAATTTTCATACACCAGTGAAAAAGCAAAATTCTTTTGAAGAGTGGTGCATAATGCAAATTTGCATATTGTAGATTCATAATATCAAATAAATTACAATCTTAAAAGTCACAAAATGCACTGCAAAAATCTGTAGATTTTATACTCTAAGTGAAACTATTGGTCAGTTAATGACCTTACCACTAAACAGAGCATTTAATTGAGTTTTGAACTGGCAGCACTACAGCAAGTTCCTCAAAAATCAATCCAATTGATTTCCACTTATACCATTGCAGTTTTACAATGGGTTAAGTTCTTCTTTTCAAGCAGATTAGAGATGCGATTCAGTCAAAATTTTCTTTCTTATTTCCTCAGCACTATACAAATATTCCAGTTGCACCAGCCCTTTTTATGAACCCTTCAAAAGTTTCTGCTTAAACCTCTCTTCAAAATGAAATCAGTATTGTTACAAAAACTATAGAAACTCAAGTTTGGCAAGTTTGGAAAATTTGGGCTCAGAGTTTGCGGCTTAAATAATTTCAAAATTTTTTTTATATGTTATATCTTCTATATATGTACACATATGCATACAGACTTTCTATATGAATATTGCAATATTTAGGTGTACTAAGTACAGTTCAGCAATAGAGGGTATAGTGTGCTTTACATATATATATATAGCTGCACCCTTTATTGATTTACAAAGATAAACATATATATTCTATCCAGAGAGGTAGATATAAACCCTATATGGGGTCTTTACACCCTATTGTACATAATTGTACTGTGAACACCTAAGCATTTCAATACTTGCATTTGGAATTTCTAATAACGGGAAATAAGAATGTTGTTTTGGCTCTTTTTTCCCATTCTTTGGAATGGACAACAAGCTTATTTCAAGTATATAAACCAAGGAGAAGCTCTTGTTTCCCATGGCACATAAGCAGCAGCCTGTCAGTTCCCATAAATGCATGACAGCTTTGGTTCAAAACATATATCCACAGCAATCAAAATAAGCATGATAAATCAGCCAACCTGGCTCAAATCAACCATTTTTCATATACACCAGAGGACGGAGCAAGCCTGTCCCCCAGAAGACTTTCTACCTTAGGCTTTGCCATACTGTTTCTTTAGGGGCTTGCTCTTTTAAATGAAGAAGCCAAAAGACATACAGGCAGTCACATACATGTACAAAGCATAACATCATTAGGCTGATTGCCTTGCAATATATAGTATTCTAGTGCAACTGAAATTTGTGGTGACACAGCATCTGGGAGCCAAAATTACTGCAGAGAGGTGAAAGGGTAGAGAGAGGCAAATACAAAATTTTGGAATATGTTAAATAACTCCAGTATAGGTGTGCCTATCATGGATTTCCAGCTAGGATAAGGTAGAACGGATGGACAAACACTTGAAGTGAGTTGCATGGTCCGACAGAAGCTGATTAAATATCGTAGATTGCTGTAATATCATTAGGAAATGCCATTATGCTTGTGAATACAGACTTTGGTAATAAGTGATTTAGACATTTGAAATATCTCAAGCTGCATATAGAGTGACTGTTAAGACTGCATTCCCTACTAACTTTAAAGCCAGTAGAATTCATATTATCACTACAAAATCTTGATAAACAGCAAATATTCCTCTGAGGATTGGTATGTGCTGCTCTTAAGGTGAATAAGGTTTCAGGAGCTGTCTCCTACATTTCCGAGAAATTGGTACAAGGAACTGACCTTTCTCAGGCAGTTTATCTCTCTTTCAAATATATATGGAAAGCTAAACTAGATATGGAAATCCTCAGAATGTGAAATATGTAAATAAATTGGGTAATATGTAGAGCAGGTACAAAACTATTGGAATGTTTAACAAAGCTTCATTCCCTGAATTCAGTTTTCCTGAAGAGCCTCGTGTCCTCTTTAACATCCAGATACATGAGACAAATGTATGGAGTTAGAAAACTCCTGCACACTGTAAATAGTAAAGTGAAAATTCTGACTTGATTTGTTTTGTCTTGACTGTACTTAAGTCCATTCTCATCAAATAGTAGGATAAGATAGCAGGCTTTTGACAAGTGGTGGTAAAGTTTGTGCTTATTTAGACAAATGGTCCAAGGCCATTCCTGAATATAATATGATAAGGCTTTAGAAATCAATACAATCAATAATGGCAGGATTAAAATAATAAATGTTGCTATACATACATCCCCCAACAATGCTTCACACACAACATAAAGATAGTGTATAAAATGCATTTCCCTGAGATGGAAAGAGAAATAAATAAATACCAGTATCTTACCACGCTCAAGACAGCTAACTGGACTTCTATTTGCAAATTCTGCTTTGTATTGGACTAGTTAATGTATTTCTATAGCTTTAATTTATTCCTAAAGTGCTTGGTAGTACTCAGGAATTTGCCAGAAATTCTGCACTAAAAGGCAAAGATCTTCTCACTTTATGAGAAAAAAGTTTAGGACATAATCCCAACTGCTCTTTTTGTGGATATGTCTTTGACCATTCTGGTAATTAACATTATGAAATTTTAAAAATCCATAATTATAATCCTATTCTGCTACCTTTTATTTGCAAGTCAATGCTATCACTCTCTATGAAATTCATAGTTACTTGATGACTATCTTACTCATATTCCTATAACTATCCATGTGAGAAGCTTAAAAAAAGAAAGAGACCTAGCGTTATACAACACAGAAGACATTTTATCAACAGGGCTGAAGGAACAAGAGTAGTTCCTGTGGTTTAGGGTGCCTTTAGTGAACTGGACTCAGACACCTGGAGAGGACCTTGAATGTGAATCACCATTTGAAAATTAAAAGAAGGTGTTTATTCACACACAAGATTAATATAACTTAAACCATTTAAAGATCCTTCTTTCCTTTGTTGACTTTAGCTCTGCTGTGGCAAAATGTTCTCAGGATGACAGCGACCGGCAAACAGAGAACAGAAAGTAAAACATCCCAAGTAAAGGTTACTTTGCTTTTAAGATGGTATTTATGGCTTTTATTATTTTTAAAAGACTTGACAATGATTTGCAGAGGCAAGAAATCTTTTAGTCCTGTCTCAAGTCAGTGTCAACAGTGTACCTCTCTCTGATGCAGGATTTCAAACATTCTTCTGCAAGTAAATAGCATTTGTTATATTCTTCAAAGAGAGGTTGAAATATACAATTAAAACTCTGATCCAGTATTTCCTTCTGCTGTTAAAATACTAACAGAAGGGATACATTTTCAAAAAAGCTAAAGGCTCAGGTTCAAAAAAGTAGTCATTACCAGATCCCTTGAAGAGGCGGGTTTTTTTTTAAATCTCCATTGGCAACTATTGTCTGAACATTTCTCTTGACCCGTTCTACCCATGCTCTCCTGAGTTAAGTGCATGCACACACAAACATGAAAAACGAGCTCTGACAAACTACTGTCAGTGAAAGATGAGCAGTTAAGAAATAATGTTATTTCTTAAAATGCCCCCAATGAGTGAATTTATTGCTTTTCTTTACAATACCATACAACTCAAACACCTTGTAAAAATAGAAGAGAATGTACTGTTCTGTTAAAAATAGAATTAAATGTACTTCTTAACAGTTTCAATACTTAAAAAAAAATTTGCAGTTCTGACAAAACTTGCACCTTCTACGATTAGGGCCAGTGGCCTTGTGGGACCTGGTATTCATCATCTCCTCCTGGTCCGGCCATTTTTACTGTCCAGGCCCTCCTTGGGCACCAGTCACACAAGGAACCAGGGCCTTCCTCTGAGACTGTGCATGGGTGGAGGAGGGTATTGGGTTTAAAGGAGATATGGGAGACGCTCTTTGACTCTCTCTGGCTTTCATTCCCCTGCTCTTCCACCACCTGCTCCACACTCTGCACCTAATCCACTCTCCCTCTGCAAGAGAGAATGCTCCACCCATGTATCCTGCGGCAAGAGACAGAGTAACTGCACAGGCAGATATCAAGGAAAGAGGAAGTATCATGGCATTATCAATGTCTAAATTTTCCTGTATGAAGCGGTTTTAGATTTGCTTAGTCACTTTGATAATTATAATCCTGACTTTGAAAAAAGAATGCATTTTAAAAGTTTATTTTATTTTTAAAAATATAAAAAAGCAGCTATAACATCCCATGTTCTATATTAATCTAAAAGGCTCCTATCATTTTTATTCCGAGCTCCTGTCTTCCCCCTGTAAGCATGCACAACTTAGATATTCCACATCAGGTTATGTTAAATCATGAAAGACATGTTAAAAACATATTTTCTAATGAAATACTGAAGAAAATATCTACAAAACACCCATTTTGTTGTACTGGGTTTTTTTTTTCTTTTACATCTATTAGAGAGTAATTGCTATCCTAAAAACCTATTTTATAAAACTATTAACATGATCATAGACTTCAGCCTCATAAAACAATCTTATTTTTAACCATAATAATATAAACAGTCAAAATGGGTAATAATGGTGATGACACACTTTAGAAGATTTTACTGATCCAACATTATTTGGTACTTGTATGCTGCTAACATATAATTTATAAATCTATGTCCTTTCTGAATTATTAATATATTAATTATAACAAATAACTGACTTTGCCAAGAACTGCATAGATAAATAACTGATAAATTTCCAAAGGGGAGATAATATATTTATTATGCATGAACAGTGGTAGTTTAAAACATTAAAGAAAAACTACTATAAAATGAAATCTAAATGGAAAAATTTGGTGCTCAACAGAGATAAGAAATAATGATTAAGTAAAAATAAAACTGTCAAGTCTTTTACTCTTCATGAGGCTTAAGATAAATCTAGTAAAGGAAAAAAAAAACAAAGAGTTTGTCAATTAGCAGTGACAGCGATGTATTTTTTTCCCCCAGAAAACAGCTATAAATACAATTTCCAAGTGCCATAACATCACAAGGTCTGTAAAAGAAATCAGTGGCAGAACAAAGTGAGTAATGAAAATTGAGATATTCTTGTTACAATATCTTTCTCTATGTTCCCAAGTCATGTAATTGTTGAGGATCTGTAGAAAATAGTCCCTTTATCTCACTCTGTCTCTGATCCCTGCCTATGTTCCTTAAATGAACTGTAATTTTGTGGTAAAAGAATTCCTCTAAACAGGTGTGCTATGGCTGACCATTTTGTGGCTTTCTTCGCTATAGAAAAATTGTTCACTTTTTTGCTTAAATACTGCTGACATCTAATGTAGCTGTGCTCATTGTACCTTTTCTGTAGCAATCTCTGGGGAAGCATGCCCTGGCCGGCGCCTGCTTATGGGCTTTTACTACTCCTGCTGTGGGATGTGCATGACAAGGACATGTCTAGGTAGAAAAAATTTCAACAGAGTGAATGAATATCATCCAGAGCTTTGACCAATGAAACCAGGAAAGTGAGTATTTGCTACTGGGCACTGTAAACAAAATGGGATTATCTCCCATCTGTATTTAATAATTACTTCCTCATTACTGAAACATGAAATTTCAAAAACTCTGAAGGAATACAACAACCTTAATAATTTCACTAGAGTTTGGACAAACTATTTTAACCTCCTGTTGTGAAAGCACGATTTTATCTTGTCTGTGTTGTCGGACGCTATTCCTTACTTTTCTTTTCTATTTTTTTTTTAAGATTAACTCTTCTCAGAGAAAATAATTCAGTAGCACCGTAATACAGGTATTTCAGCACGAAAAGAAAACCGTCCAAAAAACTTCAAAAATCTCAAATATGGGGCAATCAGTAATGTGGTGCAAAAGGTAAAATAAGATCTGTTTTTTAAAAGGTGTCTTCCTTACATTTGACATTTCTTCAAGCAATCATTTTTTTCTGAATTTTTATTGCTCCATGCATACATTTTCCTATCTTCTCTTAAATCCCACTGAGTTTATCAGAGTATAGTGCGTTATCCCTCTACAAGGTCAAAACTCTCTGATCCATCAGAGACCAAGTCTCATGGAACTACTTTTACACTGTTGAATCATTACCACCTAAATATTATACTATTTCTCAACATATGAGTTTAAATCAAAGTTTTTGTTATCTGTAGTGAACAGAAAACCTGCAGGTATTGCTTGTAGGCTTAAATATATAATAGAATTTAATGAAATAATTTTTTCTAACCTGTGTATACCCATTTTTACAGGTTGCTGTCCTCTCTTCTAGATCTTTTCCACTCTCCCATCTATTCTTTTCTTCAGTGGGTAAATGAATAAATGGGTTCACCAAGGTCATCTTCTCTTTCTTTCACTCCCTGAAGGCTTCGTTGTGTTACACCTGAGCCTCCTACCTCTTTGTTCACTCACCTTTTTCTTAACTATTCTTTCATTATTTCCTTTAATTTCAAATCCCTGTGTTTCCATTCTTCCTTCTTGTCTTTGCTTATCATGTGTAAATAGTCATTTAATAAACGGTAGTTTACAGAGCATGGTCTGAACATAACAACTTCTATAAACTTAAGACCTTCTATAAGCAGTTGAATGCTCCTGTAAGACCTTATTTTTGTATACTTTGGGTAGATATCTTGTGTTCTGTTTCCTACACTAGCCTGAAGAAAGATTTTTTCCATTGTTTAACCTGTAGGGTCTTTTTATCTGCAGTTAAAGTGTAGCTCTTCATTTTCCTAAATGAGGAGGTGATATACATCAAGGCAAACAACAACAAAAAAAGCAGCACAGCTTGATGCCAAAGGCAAAACATGCATATATATGCCAAGCCATATTTCGCCTGACCAATTTCTCAGTAGAAAATACAGCATTAAATCAGATCTCAAGCTTGTTGCTGTCTAATTTCTTAGACAATAAAATTATAGAGATTAAAGGTAGGACATGATATTAAATTAAACCAAGTCCTATATATTATTTTTGTACATGAAGAATCATTGCAGTTTTTATGGAAATCTCCAGTTCTGATTCTAAAATAGCATCTGGAAATGTGTTCTCAGTGTCTTGACTAACACAGTTGTCAGCCAGATTTCCGTTACAAAGGTGGATGAATAATTCATTTCTATTCATGCAGCTAACAACTTGGTCTTTATCTGTTCATGAACTTTTCATGAAATTGTCTGCACTCTTTAGGCAGAACCACTCAAGCCACAGTACAGCATACACTTCCTCCTCCTCATGGAACCTTTCAGTGATGAATGCTCAGGCTTGGAGATATGCTTATTAATTGTAGATCTCTAATGACATTGTTGCGATTCTATGGTTTATGTAACCAGCACTGCATAAGGTTTACATTTCAAAATCAAATAAATAAAGAGAGAGACTTAGTTTTGGCTGACATACAACTACTCAAGCTCAAAATTGAATTAATCAGCATTCACACTAGTAAGTACTGAAACTTTTGTGGCAATTAAATACGAAGAAGTTGGTTCACTAAGGAAATGGCATAGTCTTGCCTATTCTTCAGCAGCAACCTTGGAAATCTGTTTTTCCATGTGAAGGTTTTTTTCCTCGAGTTAATACACAGCTAAGACTTCTGGGAAGACAAAACATGCTATTTTATCTTAAGAATTTTTTTAGTCTCTCTGCACAAAGTTTACAGAAAAGGAAGGTGTGGATTTTTTCTGCATCCTCTTTTCTACAGTTCAGTTTATGACCTCTATTTTTTTCTGTTATGTTATGGCTATCAAATAAAGCTGAAATACTTCAGAGCTAAATCAACAGTTCTAAATCAACTATTTTCTATCCTCCATCACTGCATGCAGTGCTTTTTTTGTTTGGTTTTGGTTTTGTTTCTACATAATAAACCTTGTCCTGCTTTTCTTGGCAAGAATTGAATATGCAGAGGTGCTAATACTCTTTATAGCAATGGCCCTATGTTTCTACATATACAGAGAGCAAAATATATTGTCCCTAAGACAGCATTTTACACGTCCATTCTGCAATGAAGGTTACTTCCTCCTTCACTACCTTCTCCTCCTTTACATTTTCCACTGCTATTTTGGTGTAACGTGTGTATTTCAGTCTCACTGAAGGTGAATGGCAGTTTCTTATGTAATCTGTAGCCTCAGATCACACTGATGTGTATGACACCTCACATCACCTAACCAAACTGTAAGTTTTTCTCATTACACAGCAATACTAGGTTTTTAAAGGCAGCTGCTGTACACCTTGGGTTTCATTTTTCTAAATTAAAATCAATTTCTAAATTAACGAAGACAATTTAAAACTATTTTTCGCACAAATAGCACTTTTAGTCACCAGTCTGGATTATAATCCATAAATTTACTTACCTAGTAAAAATCATATATTCCCCGTCACTGGCTCCATATTTGATTGAAACTGTATAAAGAATTTTGTGAAACTATTTTAGAGGTTTTATTCAAATAGGAATATAAGCCTGCTTGCTTAAGAAAACTCGGAAGTGCTTTTAAATAATTCTCCATGCATTAAATTCTAAAATGTAAAATCAACATTATATATATAATTTGAGGTAATAAACATACAGCATCCATTAGTTACTATTCATCATCAATTATAATAACAAGTTTGGGGATTCTAAATATAAAGTAAACACACTATGAGTATTAACTTGTAGCAAATTTTTCATGAATACTAATATCAAAACAGAACAAAAAAGAACTAGAACAATGTGAGTAGGTAGTCAAGGTGTAAACATCTTTTTTCATTAATAAAACTCCACGACCTGTGGGAAAATTTATTTGATTATTCAGGGATAATTCAAGGAAGACTACTCTAAAGAGAAAGAATGAGGGAAATGGAGGAACGTATAGTATGAGTTAGAATTGAAAAATGCTTTATGAGCATTAATTTTTATTTATTCTTTTAAAAAAGACATCAATATATTTTCTCATGTGGGATATGCAGTATAATTACCAGCTCTGTTATCTCTTGGTTTATCAGAAACAAAAGTAAATCAACGATGGCAAATTGTATAATATGCCACCATACAAAGTACTTTATTTTCTCCTTAAAATTTTTAGACTAAACCACTCCAAGGGCTAAATGACAATCTCTAGGCTATATTTTAGGGCTGAATTGAACTGAACTTACAGAGTTCAGTTCCCTAGCGCAAACCTCAAAATTCAGTCAAATGCTTGGATCTCCAACACAGACCAGAGGAAAGTCATTGCATTTATCACAGAAAACTACACACAGATCTACTGCATGGAAGCTCAGTATAATTAATACCATGAAAGCTCTAAATTGATATTTTGTGTCACATTACCTCCAGGCAAGCTGTTTCATACATGTTAGACCTGAGCTTTTCTATTTTTTTTTCATTTTTCCCCTTTGAGGGCCCATACCTACAGCTAACATTTGAAAGAATCAAAACAGGCTCAGTATCTTCTTCTAAGACACTAATGACCTTTTTTTAAAACACAGCATAATAACATATTCACCTAATAATTCCTTCTGGAGACAAGAAGAGAGGAAGGTTCAAACAAGGAAGCAACAGGGAAGAAAATGCTCACTGTCTACCCTACAAAATATATTCCAGAAAAAAATATCAGGATTATTTTGGTCAGAAGATTTCTTCAAACTGTGTTTCTTGTTTCAGTAATTATTGATACACTTCCTAAAAAACCTGTAAAATCTAAATTCCAGACAAATTTTGGAAGCAAGATTCAGAAACCTGATTATCCCCTTCTTGGATTCATGTCTCAGTACTAAATTACAGAAGCGATATAGATAATTCCTGGAGAATGATGCTTGCTGTCTTTCTGATGAAAAAGATTTTGCACATTTCAGGAAAAGGGGATAGCAGTTAGATGCACATTAGACGCTTTTCCAGCCTTTAAGCTAGAGGCTGTAGCACTCTTTGAGAACTCAGAAACATGCAGAGAAATCACTCGGGTCTTAGCAACTGCTCTTAAACACTGTTAAATAAAAAATGGACAGGTCAACATCACATCTTAAAACAAAAAATTAATTGTGCAAGACCATCTTCAGACATTCACTGAGAACACGATTCACTCCAGACCTTATTGGAGAATGGGAATTAATTACTTTCTAGATGCTATTTGGCTTCAGGTGGGACCTATGAAGTTTCTCAGCCTGTAGCAAGCGAGGAGGCAGAACCGTTATGCAAACAGAAAGTCTTCATGTAATACAAGGAGTGCCTAGAAGCAGAAGGAGAGAGTTAATAGATACTATAGGTTTACACATCTCGTATACACAGATCACCCTATATTATGTCTAACTAATTTATTAGACATAGGGTCACAGATGATACTCTCAAAGACGGGTTCTGACTTGTGTTTATCCAACACTTCAAGTAAGTAAATCAAATATATTATCATATACTCATAATTGTTCCTATCTAGTTCAAGAACTTTTCTTTAAAATATTTTGTAAAGGTGACAGAAGACCATTTCCAAAATTAATGGATAGAATACAATACTTCAGTTGGCAGGAACTAGAATTTCACCTAATCCAATTTCTTGACCAATTCAGTGTTGACCAAAAGTTAAAGTTTGGTATTAAGCACGTGGTGCAAATGCCTCCTTTTAAGGCACTGAGAGGCATAAAGCATCAAATTTTTTTTTTATCAAAAGGCTCTAAAAAGCCTGTACCAGTGTTTGACCACCCTTGCAGAAAAGAAATGTTTTCTAATGTCCAGTCTGAACTTCCCCTGATGCAGCTTTGAACCATTCCCATATGTCATGTCACTGGATCCCAGGGAGAAGATATCAGCACCTCGGTCTGCATGTCCCCTCCTCAGGAAGCTGTACAGAGCAATGAAGTCACCCCTCAGCCTCCTTCTCTCCAAACTAGACAAACCAGAGCCCTCAGCCGCTCCTCACACGATGTGCCTTCCAGCCCTTCCACCAGCTCTGCTGTCCTCCTCTGGACCATTCAAGGACCTTCCTGTCCTTCTCAAACTCTGGGGCCCTGCACAGCACACAGGACTCAGGGTGAGGCCGCACCATGGCTGAATCCAGCAGGATGATCCCATCCCAGCTGGTGCTGCTGTGCCTGATGCAGCCGGGATGGGGTTTGCCCTCCTGGCTGCCCGGGCACACACTGCTGACTCACACTGAGCTGCTGCCCGCCAGCACCTCCAGATCCCTTTCTGCAGGGCTGCTCTCCACACGCTCCTCTCCCAGCTTATACTTGTGCCCAGCTTTACTGCATCCCAGGGGCAGAATCTGTATTTGTTCTTGTTACATTTCATGCCACTGATAATTACCCAGTGCTCCAATCCTTTCGGATCCCTCTGCAAGGCTCTTGTCCCCAAAGAGAGTCACCAAATCCACAAGTGATGATACATGACAGTTTCATGTATTCTATGTGCTTAAAAATAGAGAAGCTGCCATGTCTCTGTGCAGAAAAGGCAAACCTGCCTTTTTTGGTTTGTCCCATTTAATTATTTTATACACCCTCCTCTGAAACCCAAATATTATCAAATGTCAGCTGCTAATACAGCCCAGTACTTAACATATCTTCAGAAAACATTGCAATATCCAAGAGTCTGTTTCAAGTTTTTGTTTTTGCTATGCTGATTTCACTGGTGTCAGAGTGGAATAGCCAGATCTTAATAGAGAAGCCACTGCCTGAGCATTCTTACACCACTCAAGGACTCACAGACTCACCACCAGAGTCTTTAACTGCTGGGACCATAGACCTTTTGTAGTGGATGGCTCCAGTGAGCTGAAGGGTACCCTTTTCAACTCCTCTCTTACACACACACACACACACAGACACTCAGCAGCTCTTTTTTCTTTCTCAGGCTCAGTCCCATATTTCCCATAGCAGAGTCTCAGTCGCTGGATTTATAAAAGTAAATAATTTAATAGTGTGGTACAGTAGCAGGTCAGCTTGAGCTGGATACTTCTGGAGAGGGTTTTCAAACAAAGAAATCCCTGGGCAATTATACCCTCCCCTCACATCTTCTCAACATGCCTTACCAGAGCCTCTTGGTCCAGTGGTGATTTTTAGGCTGGATATTGCAATATTTCTTTTGTCAATGTAGGCAGGCTGTTAACTGTTCTTGTCAAGTTGCAGCTTCAGCTGATGGCTCAAGTCTCCTTGTCTTCTGGTTTGGACTCAGGACATACTTGCTTGCTGCTGCAACCCTAGACTTAGGTTAAATGTTACTTGTCAACAAGAAAAACATCAGTGTGTTATCAATATTCTGGTTATACTAAAGGCAAAATACAGCACTGTACCAGCTACCAGGAAAATTGCTAAGAAAACTCTCTTCCAGCTGAAAACACATCTAAGTGTATGTTCACAGCTCGGGGCCCAAGATTTCAGCAAATCCATCTACTCATGCTAAGCGTTCAAATCTAAGAAAACAACACAATAAATCACGGTATTATAAGTTTATATTACTCATTCTACTTAAAACATATTTCAAACAACCAATATCTGCTAAAAGTAAGGTTTGTGCTAGTGTTCTGTACTTATAAAAAACATAATTCAGAATATTCACTACTGAATATTTGCAACATATACAACTTTTTTACATCTAGGAACTTGCAACAAACACAGTTATTTAAGAAAACTGAGTAAGAACAAACAGTATTCAAGCAGTTTCACTGATGCATGTAGCATCATTCTTATGAACGCTATGCATGACCCGGTGATTTCTAGCACCCCAAAAATTTTCCTTTCAGATCCCTGAGACCTTATACATAATTTTTTACATATGGCACATTCACCAACCAAACTGGATGTAAATCTTATTTTAAGCACCTTATTGCTGTTCCTCACTTTCTCCCACAAACTCTGACGAAAACCGCCAACACAGACAGCAGAATTACTATCAGTAGTGATATTTAAAGTTAGCTTATAGACATTAAAATACTGATTTAGTTTAGTTTAGAGATAATGAGCTAGAGGTTTCCATGTCGCAAAAAAGATAGGCCAATTACAGTTCCCTTCTTTTTGTACTGATTCTACAATTTAATGGGCACATGAAACTTCCATTAACAATAATGGGACTTCTGTGCATGTGTTGCAGAGAAAATAAAGCCCTGTAGAGTTTTTTCTTATAAACAGCATGAAACAAATGGAGAATGATAATAATCTCAAAGAAGTAATGCAAGTAGCAGTATCCTGAATGAGAAAAATATCTGGGAGAGGTGTCTTGGTGCACAGGGAGTAAAATTAAGGAGTAAAAAATGCACAAAGCTAAATAAGAAAACAAAGAAAGTCAGCTCAGAAAATGATACTGCAGGTATGTTAGTCCAGACTACTCTGAGACTAAATATCTACAAAATACATAAAGCAGAGACATTAAAAATATTTTAAGACCAAATGAAAGAAAAATTGAAATAAAATGTTTGCCAATGGGCTAAAAATAAGTAATTTATAAAACAGTTGAGGACACACTGACAGAGAAAGCATATCTGCAGAGTGCAGATACTAATAAATAAATTTTTAAAGTACAAGAAGTACTGTTTATAGTGTTATTTTAGTTGCACTAGCCATGTTTTTGAGATTTTACCTTACTGACTGAGGTATTAATGAACTTCCATCTTACAGATCTTAATCTAATCCGTTCAGCTGGATCGAAGCACATCTGGCTCAGTTCTTAGTTGCACTCTAGCTTGTATTCATGTTCCATTTTTGCAGTTAATTCTCCGTGCTTATGTTGCAGTAAATAACTGACTTGAGCAAAATCTGTTTCCTGTGTTTGTCTTTGAGTACTGAAGGGTTACTGGACTTAGGCAAATATACCATGAAGGTATACTTGCCAGTAAGTCTGATAGACTCCATGGATTAATCTGGCAAAAAACCACTGAGGTATAGATTCCAAGGGTCAGGATGAACAAGGTAGCTCAGCTCTTGTTACCACAAGTAAGTCAGGAAAAATAATATACTTATAGAAAGAATTTTTGCAATCCCTATTTTGTCATGGGAACCTAACATATTCAGGATTCTTGAGAGTTTCTCTGATCATGACATTGGGAAATCAAAAATTAGAAATATAATTTAACTGCATTTTATTTTCATTTTCTCAAATAAAAGCAAAAAAGCGTACTGTTAATCAGTGCATAAAATGTATAATGTACAACATTCACATTTGCACAGTTTTTCTTAAATTACATTTATCAGGAAAAATACTGTAACTTAAATGCTTGTTCTTGGAGCCCCAAATAAAATCTATACGTTGTATTTATATCTTTGATATTTATTTCTGTAATGACTTTCTGTTTGATGTATTTTCTCATGCTTTTTAAAATTAAAAGATTTATGGCTAAAATATCAATAGTAAATAATTTGTCCTTTGTATAGTTTTTGGGGTCTTTTTTCTCCTCATAACTTCTGTTGGTTTTGAGAATTTTCAACAGAACTGATTTGCATTTAGTGTAAGTAAATATATAAAGGTTGGGATTTTGGGCAAGTTTTGTGGTTTGGTTTTTGGTTGTTCAGCCGTTGGTTCCCCATGAACCATAGACATGCATAAACACACAGGATTATAGATTTTGTATGTTTGTATTTTTTATGGCATATTGTTTGGAATTTGAGGGTTCGTGTTTTGTTATTAACACTTTGAGACATGCAAAACATGCATGAAAGTGCACGAATAGTAAACTAAGTGCAAGTATTCCTAAAGACATAATTTAATTTACTTTCATATACATCTAGGTTTTAAATACCTTTAGCTGGAAAGAGGGAGAAAATTCTAAAAAAGCCAGAATTCTCCCTTGACACTATTTCATACTCTAAACATGATATCTACTCTAAAGAGGGTCAAAGGAAAACTGAGCCAACTTATACAAGAATATAAGTTCAAGGGAAAAAAAACCTTAAAGCATCTTTCTGTCAGGGATACACTGCGGTCCAGACAATGCATGAAAAACATCTGTCAGTATAGTTGAAAAGTGAGGCTGTGGGAAGTAACATTAGGTACTGCTTATAGGAAGTTTGCTGATGGTCTCTTGCACCAACAGACAGGTTGAGCAAACACACTAAACTAGCTTTTTCACAGCAAAGGTTTGAATTGCAGTATGCCAGGAAATGATGGAATGCACCTGAATGATGAAATGCACCTGAATGATGCATTTCTCACCCATTATTGCCCTCAAAAATGTATAGTCTCCATTTATATGTTCCTCCACAGAAAACATAATAACACATTCCTGCCATACTCAAGCTTTACTCTAAAGCACATCCTGTCCTACACTTCCTTAAGCTCTTAATAATCATATAAACCATAACTTAACTGAACATTTGTGAACACACTTAAGCACTCTCCAGCCACAGTTTCAACTTTCATAGTAATATTAATCTGAGAACGCCAAATTTTCCAGACCAGAAAGCTGTAATACACTTCAGCATAATCCTCAGTCTCAGACCTTAATGTTTTTCTGTGAAAAACATTTGGGGGACAATTAACAAAGCTAGTACCTTCCCACTGATGTTAAATTTTAACAAGGGCACTTTTTCATGAACAATAAAAACAACAACAACAATGCCAAACACAAAAGCAACAGCAACAAAAAAAAAAATTAAATGCAGGTTGGAGGGCAGAACAACTAGAAAAAATATAACCCACAGCATCTTTCCATGCCATTTAAAAACATAAATCTTTCCATGCCATTACACAATCCCCCTAAAAGAGTCTGTAACTGTATTTTCCAATGAAGACTTTAGCCTGCCTACTCCACTCTGTTTGAAGACAAGGGACCCAGGGGAGTCACATTATCTTAACTCTTCCCAAAACTTCAGATAGAGCAGAGTCTGCTTTGCCCCAGAACTACCTAGTTCCACTAAAGAATGGGAATCCTAATGATCTTTGCCTCTTGCCCCCAAAAAAGAGGTTACTTGGCCCTCAGTGTCTTGAACTTTATTGAATGGATTGTCTGTGTTAGCAGCTGATTTTGCAGGACCACTGTCTCTTTTTATTACCTTGTTGAATGCACTCAGGAGAATTACTCTATGTGTCTCTAAACACAGTGGTGTTACAATAACAGAGGATATAAGACAATGAAACAATTTTCATGGAAAGTCTGCAACCATACTGACTGTTTCCTCTGCCAAGCTTTCTCCCCCCTGTAGGAAGCACCCTTCTTCTCAGAAGTGAGAGAGTTCCTTGCCTCCACCCCTGGGAATTGACCTGAGGTGGTATAGAATAACTTCTTGGCCAGGTTCTGCCCCCTCATAGCTACTGTAAAAATTGACTCTGTCCTGGATGGAACCAAGACAGTTCCCTTTACTTTTTTGTTTGTTTGTTTTACAAAGTTTATTATGTAACATTATTTTCCTATTGTACTTTATTTGCAACATCTGAAAAGATAAAGCAGCCTAACTCTACAAAATTTCTGTTGAATTTCAGTTCCGTTTTGAAGTGAGTTTTAGTTTGGAGTCAGGCCTAAGATTTAAGACTAAAATATGCCTAGTTTAATTTAGACCTTCTTGTGGTTAATTCCTTAATATCTCTTCAATATATCTTTACTTTGTTCCTGTGTTAAAGGGAAAACCTAGACATAGAAGGTTACATGAGAAAGGTATACTGCAATTAAGAAAACCCCAAAGGCTACTCACCATCAAAAAAAAGTTCAAAACCGAAAGAGCATAGAAGAGCATAGAGAATCGACAAATATCTCACCTATGAAGGACAAGCTGAAAGTAACTTGAGGGATAAAGAAGAAATTACAGGTACAACTAAAACTTGCATACAGGACCTAAAGATGATAATTCAAAAAATCCGATTTGGAGTTGTCTTTGATTAGTTTAAGTTTTTTTGCTCTTTCAGCATTCACAGTAGTTTGTTTGTGAAAATCCAGTAACAATTAATTAGTTTTAATTATATGTTCATATAATAAGACATTTACTTCTTTATTTAGCAAAAGAAATCTAAAACAAATGCAAGATTTTTACCAAGAATTAAAGAACCGCTTATTCAGCTAGTGTAAACCAGAGTAGTATGAAAATTATTTCGAAATACGGTTTGTCTGAATTTCCTTACTTTTTAAAATTAAATACCGCCATAATATTTTCATTTTTATGTTTTTGAAGTCAAAAAATATTTCTTGAATAAATTAATGTCCCCACTTCAAGAAAAAGAAATAGATTTTAAGAGGTAGTTCTCAGAGCCAGACAAAAAAAAGGTGGATTTACTGTCTTATGTGCTGAGCAGAGGCAAATATTACAGTTCTTTGTTCCTTTTTTTCCTGCCATAATTCCTGAGAAATGGGAAAAAGCTAAATCTTAGGTATATATCTGTCACAAAATTAATATTTTCCTAAAATCATGAGCTACCCTGTAGGGTAAGAAGAGAGCAGACTAGCTGGTATTTATGTATCTGACCACATCCAAGCAGCCATATTTTATACTGAACTTGGGAGCCAGACAACAGAGAGGACTGTAGAAAATGTTTTAGACCATAGAAATGTTTTAGAGCACACCGAGTTGTATTTGCCAAAAGATCCTTGAAGCAAGAGAAGAAGTGAAGAATAATGAAACAAGAAAAAAATTCTTTTGAAAAAATTATACTTACCTTGATTTGGAGCATCCTGAGCAGATAATATTTGGTGTTTCTCTAAGAATCCAGAAACGTACTGAGTCCATAGCAAGAGCATAAAGAGGTTGAAGCACTCTTTGTATAACTTTTCTAGCATACCAGTGAAAAATTAGACGAATATTAACTTCTCAGCAGAAAAAGAGCGTTTCCTGAAAGCTGCTAAATGAAGTACAGGAAGATTTTTCTGGTCATTTTCAAATATCACAAACTAAGAAAGCAGAAAGTCTGGTAGGTTATTTTGAAGGAAGAATTATCTATTTCAGCTATTATATTTTCCTTATAGAAAAACTCCTCCTTACCAGGAGGAGATGGAATATGTGTTTCTGAAAACAAGAGCTGGTCAAGGACTTTGGATGAAATTATTTTCCCGTTCTTTAACTTTTGGAATTGTTGTAATTGTCACATTGATGTTCTCTAATCAACATTTACCAACATGGCATCAATCATATTAAATCTGCTATTTCTTCTGCAGAAAGGCTTAAGCCTTTCTTAACTTTGGTTTAAATACTCTTTTTCTAAATATTTTCCTTAAATTTTTTTTGTTTCTTTTTCAAAAATAGAAACCTTCCAATATACCCCCTACAAGATCATATTATAAGAATGACCTTTGTTTAATCTATTAAAATCTAGAAATGAAAGAGGTTACAGTTAAACATACTGTATTTGCCTTCTACTAACACACTCTAAATTTCATCACAGTAAAATGAAGAACATGAAGGGTTGTAAGATGTTTCTGGGGTGTTTGGACGGTCGGGACGGATGGAGACGAGAGATCTCTGAAGTCCGGTTTTAGAGCATGAGGTTTATTACGAAGGGCGTGGGTACAGGGGGCCTGCTTAGAGCTGCCAGCCGCAGCTCGGAGCAGGCCAGAAAAGTAAAGGAGTGCAAGAGAGAGAGAGAGCTGAAGAAGAAGGGTGAGAAGGATGTAGTAGGTTAAGAAGGGTAAGAAGGATGATGAAGAAAGTGTGGAAGCTGCTTAGAAGTCCTTTACAATACAATAAATCATCTTCTGTGTTGAATATTCTAATTTTCATCAACCAACCTAGTACAAGATACAAATCCTATAGCATTTACATACAGCGTATAAGAATCATTGCATTACCATACTGTGTTACATTTTAAACTCTAAAACTACTCTTTGGACCCCCTCTGCCAAGTTAGCAGGGTCTGCTCTGACCCTTGGACCTGCTTTCAAGCAGAGGGTATTGTTCAATCAAGAGGGGATTACCTTCAGTGGCCATACCATTGTTTTCCAGTTGTTCAGTAACCAAGGCCTGGTATCTCAAAGTATGCTTTCATTTCTATCTGGTTCATAGTTTCCATATACTCAGCATCTTTTGCCAGGCAATCATACTTATAAGTCTTTCCTGTTTCATCTTCCCCAACAAAGGGTATTTACTGAAATAAAAAATAAAGCTGTTCCCTAGGAGTTGCATCTGTTTCATTTCTGGCTTCTTACATGGATTTTCCTGGGTTTGGCATTTTTTAATACTTTTTTTCATACATACTTTTGTGATGCTATGCAGCAAGTAATTAAATCGGAATTTCTTGAATAGCAGAAGGACTTTAAGGAGAAAAGAAGGGGTATATTCAGTTCATGTAGAATCATAATTTGGTGTCCATAGTATAGAATTCCTATTTCTAGCATCACAGTATCAGTAAAAGTAAACTAAATCCAAGGATTATTTCTGTGTCTGACTTATTGCTGTTGATGCCAATACTTTCATGAGTTCACTGCCAAAATCATCAGCTACTGAAACTTTACTCAAGTGCTTTATACCATTAACACTTATCTCACTTGAAATATGACATATCAGGTAAATTTAACGTAGTTTTAAATAGCTTTCTTGGGGTCCTTATGACTCAGTTGAATGAACAGTCAATCTCTGTTACACTTTTAATGTACTGAGTCACAGACACATTCATAGGATGTGAACCCTTACATATATCTTCAAGAGACAGTGGTGTGAACTGGTATCATCAGCTCAGTATAAATAGATATCTACTGCCCTGAAAATAAAAGTGATTTTCTTTAACTGTTTTTTGAAAGTGCTTTATGCTTCTGTTGATTTCAAAAAACTTAGTGCTAAATTGCCAACCAAACATTTCAACAGATATTCATATATAGTAATGTTTTGGGGTTTATTGCATTCATTAGAATTTGAAAGAAAGGCCATTTACAAGAAAAAGACTGTCTGTGCTGTTTATTATTTCTGTTTATCTTTTTTTTCCTGTCACAGTGTGTCCTTCCATGCCTCCATTTACCAGGACATTGAACAGAAATAACACAGCTTGCTTGCCATTGTGCCTGCTATCAGCTGTCATATTCCACATAGCTGGCTTGTATTGAGTAATATTTCTCTTTGCTTCCTCTCCTTATCATGAGCTTCCTTTATTGGACTTTTCTTCCTCACAGTAAAGTAGAAGACTCTTCACAGCATGACCTTAAAACTAGCTTTTCAAAAAACATTTGGCATGCACAAGCAAGTTACTTGCACTTCTTCATACTCACAGAAATCAGATGAACTGCAGCATATGCTGGTTTAAAAAGATAGTTTGAAAAAAAATCCAGAGAGTTGCAGACAAATGCCAACTACAAATATCTCAATACTAGATCTGAGAACAAACTCCAACATGAATTTGCCATCAGGGATGTATAAAATTTATGTATTGCATTGCCTTTTTCCATCATTGGGACTATTTTAAGGCCGTGGCTGTAGCTATACAGCTGTGCAGCTCCATCTTCAAATCATAGATTTATGCAGCCTGCATTCACAGTGAGAGTTTGTCTGCACCTTTACGTGGCTTCAAGCAAAAGCAAACCACTAAACACATCTGACAATGAAAATAAGCTCCAACAGTTTCAAAGCTAACTGCAATATACATTATTCATTTGGGTGACATTTTTTGTCTTGTCTATCAAATGTATATATAAGCTATAGCAATACTAATATTTGTTTGATATTCCATATCTATGCTACATAAATGAAATAGTTTCTGGAGAGCTGCATAAAATTAAATCTTTCATACGCTACAATTCATTAATAATTGAAATAATTAGATCTAAAAAGCAAGAAAAGACAATAATAAAGATATATTTTCTCTCTTCAACATTGTGTCTTCATACAGTTATATACAAGGTACAGACAATACCAATTGCCATGTCAATAAAACAAATAAGTGCCATTACATTAGATATTGCTATTTAATTATTTAACAATTCAAGTCAAATTCAAGTATTTCATTGTGTTTATATCAGTATATACATATCTATATATCTATATAAGTGTATCTATGTATGTATACAGATAAATGCACACAAGAAAGTGCCTCTGGCCCTAATCACTCTTCCCTCCTTGCACTTCTCTTCCCATGAATAAATGTTACTGAACTTTATGTTCTAGCACATATCACAATAAAAATGGCTTTATATGCAGAAATATTGGTGCGATTTTCTTGCTTTGTGGCTGAAACTAATGTTACACTTTCTGGATATGACTCAGCTTTATACATATCTCAACATGAGTGGGAAGGTATCCCATTCTTTCCATTCCCATTGGCGCCAATCAGATGTATTCCAAAATAAAGGCTGCTGCACATAAAGAAGCTCAGCTGAAGAAGACAGGCTCACTTGGCTGTTCAGTTATGCAGAATGTAAAAGATCAGCTTTTCTCTTTCTACACACTTCTCAGGAGTTATAGTCAGCCAAACCACATTTACAATTCTTCTCAGTTCTTTGCATTCATTTACTATGTGTACATTACTCTGGCTGGTATTCAGAGAGTGTGTGCTGAATTCTAAACACTACGCTGCTCAATATTCCACTAGGAACACTGCGTACAGTGATGATTTCTGAATGCATACATTAGATTAACTTCTATATTCATTTTGCATATAGCTTTTTTTTTTTTTTAATCTCCACCCTCCTCCCCTTCCCAGAAAAATGCAGTTTGTATAGACTGCTAACCCAGTTTTTCACTGAGTACTGCTCTGGTTGAAAACAGTGGGTGTCAACCTGGCATTTTTCCTTCATGATACAGTTTGTTTTCTTGCCAGTAAAGTTTAGAGCAAGGGATACAAATTATCTGATACGAAATCAATTGCTGAAGATATTTGTCATGCAAATATTAAACTGTCTACCCTATTTGCATATTTTCAGATAACCTACTAGAGCCATATAAATTAGTTTTAAATATTTCATTGTATAAGAGAAGCAGCAAAGCATACCATGATAAAACAAGAATCCTGAGGGTTTCTCCATCATTACATTTCAATTTTGGTTGGAGGATGAGCAAATGAAACCTAAGTTAAGCTCTTCTGCAGACTTGTAAGTTCGTAGAACTTTTACAAATCTTCATTACATGTTAATGATCTGTCATATTTCCAAGCAGTGTATAGTAATAACTTTCATCTACATGCAATAACTCAGGAAAATATTTTATGAATGAGTTAAAAATAAATCCACAAGCTTTCAGACTAGATAGCAGCCAGACATTTTTTTGAGATTCCAGATATGCTATGTTAGCACATTTAATTTTATATGGTTTTTTCCATTTAATTTCCTCTTGAATGATTCTAGAAAAAGTATAGCCTTGAATGTGTACTGCACTTGTGGTACTTGTTATTTTCAGATGCAAATGAAAGCAGCAGAGATAGCTTTCTGTCAATAGAAGTCATTTTTCTACAGTCTAATGTAAGCAAATATGAATGATTGCATCCTGAAATGGTCAAATAGTGCTTGTATTTTCTTAAACATGTGTAAGTGCTGATTGAATTAAATTAAAATTTAATTTAATTTAATTTAATTTAACACAAAATATTGATAAATTAGAAAAAGAGAATGCAAAATATCTTTTCAAAATACAGATGTGTTTAGAAAATATTGTCTATAATTCAAATATTATGTATAATTAGAATATAGTACATATAAATAAATCTTAGAGTTTATTCAGTAGTATTATTCACCAGAAATAATCTTTCGTTCTTGATTTTCTCAATATAACCACTTGGATGTAGATGATGACCTAGAGAAGATCCTTGCCCAGTCCATTGCCTCCACCAAGTAGGCAACTGAATACCATATGTGCTGAGCCCTCTAGAGACTTACAAGGTAGAAGAGAATGACTTGCATTTTATTTTCTTATTTCAGTGTCAACGACAGAAACATCTCCCCAGCTGAGTCAGTCATTCATTACATTTTGGCAGCACGGATAAGCCCTCAGCTTGCTTTGTAATGAGATTATGAGTTCATTTAAAAAAGGAAGGAAATAAACTCTCCCTAGATCAGAACCTATTTCCTTTTGCAAGCAGATGCTGGGACACTAGAAAAATTGTATTTTATCTCAAGGGAGTGCTGCATGCCTAGAGAAGCTGTCTTATTTCTAGAGTCATCACCAATTTGTTCTCTTTGTTCCTCGTTACCAGCCAAGTGTAAGCTTCACCATGCCAGACACCACAGGAACTGAATGTAGCACATCCAGCAGCTATCTATCAGTGCAGCCACATTCCAGGGATAGCTGCAATGCACAGGTAATGGCTGGTGTAAGTGCTAAAAAGAGGAGCTGCATCCAAGAGGAACTTAACAACAGCTCCATCTGGTACCTCTTCTCACTGCTAATTAGCTGGCAGGGCAGTGGGAGCCGGCTAGAACGGCTGCTGCATTCAAAAAGTTTGCTTAGCATGAACTATAAATTTGGCTGCCTACAATTTCACACCCTAAGATGTGCTCTTGGGATGACTATTGCCCTTGGCAGTTAGCTGCCTCTCTAGTCACAGAATGACTCACTTTGCTATTAAAGCAAATTAAAGAGATTGAGGTTTATTGAGTGTTAGGCAACCCACTAAACAGTGGAATAAGGTTTTCTTGAAGGGTGAGTTTAATGCCAGACCTGGACCTGAATTCGATTTGAACACACTATCTACAGTTTCCCTAGCAAAAGAGAAGTGTGCAGTACTTGTAGAAGGAAAGATACTCTCTGGAAGGTCCCTTCCCAGCAGAAGAAAAGGAGAGGTGCCGTCCTGAAGTAAAAGCACAGGAAGTGTTTGTGATGAGAACGGGTCCTGCCACACACTATTTTAGTGAAACAGGGTAGAACAGTGCTGACAGAGGAAAATGTATCCCTGTAGGTACAATTAGGCTCCCAGAACGTTCTCATCCCAGCTGAGGATCAGTCACTCAATACAGAGTTGTGCTTTACAATGCACAGTCTAAGGACTGACTGCTACAGCCTGGTGGTTTTTAATAGAAATTTGAAATTGAGTGGCTAGCAACTAGTTCGTGGGCAAGGGGAAGAATCTTAGCTTTCTCAGCAGTTCAAAAAGAAAACTAAAGGTAGTATAAAAAGAAAGGAAAAAAATTAAAACCTACCAACGAACCAAACAAAAAAAACCTCAACCCAACCAAACCAAACCAAATCAAACAAAAAACTAAAACCAAAAAATATTAAAAAACCCACAAAAAACCACAATAGAAAACAAAAAAAAACCCCAAAACCAAAAAAACCAACCTACCAAACAAAAAAACAACGAAAAAAATCAAACCCAAAACAAAAACCAAACCAAAAATCCAAACCAAACCAACAACAAAAAAAAGAAAACAGCCAAACCAAACCAAACGAAACCAACAAACAAACAAAACAAAGAAAAAACCCCGCAGAAAAACTAAAAAACCCAACAAACCAACAAAAAACCCCAGAGAAAATAAAGCAAAGTCAAGTGAAAAACAAGATGAATCCTAGTATCAAAAAGCACCAAGACACAGGGTAGAATAGCTTAGCTTAACCTTCCTTCTGGTGTGAAAACCTTCATTCTGGGATTTTTATCATCTATTACCAACACTTTATGTAACACAGGCCTTCAGTTCTGTTCATTACATTCTTAATTTTTCACAGCAAAATTTAACACCTGACCTTGTATGTCAAGCATCCACCATATTCTCACATACTCAAGCATGACTGATAAGAAACTATAAAAGGAATAGGGAAAAGAATTCTCTGTGTTAATGAGATAGCTCTGTTAACAAGAGAATAAATAATTTTAGACTACTTATTTTGAAAAGTTATGTTTATTAAAAACTTTTCAATTTCAAAGTAACCAAAGATAAGCACTTGGGAGTGAAAAAATTATTTTCTATTCCTTTTTAGAATATACATGCGTGTGTGTGTGTGTGTGTGTATATGAGAAACATACTTAAGAAACGAAATAATTAATTTTCTGAATTAATATCACCAAAATCTAAGTGGAGAGAAACATACAGGGAATATGTTAATATTTAACAGGGGAAACCAGTCATCCCATATTTCATTCTGCAGAATAATGCTAGAATAAATGTTTATAAGCAAATTATACGCAAATAGAAAATTATTAAAGTTACAAAAAGCACAGCAAATGCAAATTAATCAGGACAAGAAAGAATCATGCTAAACAGCTTTCTTTATGAGAGGTCAACTGTCGGGATCCGGGGAGTGTTCTGGTGGGATGCTACGACCTCCCCGAACCGACTTCAACAGAAAGTAGTTCGGCAGCCGCTGCATTCACACAGACACACACACAAGCTCCGGATAGCTGCTTCGACAAGCCGACAGCAAAGAGGCAGGAAGGGTCTTTGTGTGGAATTCCATGGCACAGGTTTACTCGAGCCCTATGCGTGAAAGGGACCAAGCACCAAAGACTTTGTTCGGTTTATATACAGGGGTGGGGAAAGCATCGGGGCAGGGGCGGTGCATAGGCGGGATTAGGGTAAGGGAGCCAATGGGAAAATCTGAGTGAGTGGCAGGGAACAAGGTCCAATGCGAGAGTGGGGGAGAGAGAACTTGCCAATGAAGAAGCAGACGAAGTACAAGGAGGCAGGGAGGCCAGCTGCAGAAGCAGAACTGGAATTCATTTCCACAACAGAACAGGGCATCCTGGGGGAGGCCTTTTTAGTCACTTTAACCTGGGGAGCTCTCTTGGGATCTGTCCCTTTCACTGGTTCCCACAGTCAACTGCATTAATTAGGGGGAAACATTACTTTTTTATATAACTTAATTGAATAGCAAGTGCAGTTAAAAAATTTGGTGATAATACTGACTTTCAGTAATAATACTGACTTGGGATGCATTGTACATACCTTAGAAAGCAAGTCTGTAACTAAAAATAATTTTCAAATTTTAGATCTGGCATAAAATCAGTCAGATAAAATTCAGTAAAGATAAATGCATAGAACTACATTTGAAAAGGTGACAATAAATGCAAGAATGGAAAACGAGCAATTACAGATTGGGCTGAAATCCTGCAAAAAGGAACTAGATGCTGAGAAGATAAAATAGACTGTGAGTCAAAAGTGCAATGCTGTTCCTTATCATCATGTCAGGCAGCTATCATTGTGGGATATAGCAACAAGAATGTTATACATGACATTAACGACTGCTATTCTGACCTACTTATTCTAGGGAGCTGTCATTTGGAGTACAGCTTCAGTTTTGGGTGTAGTCCTCAATGATTTAAGCAAAGGTATAGAAGAAAAAATGTGTTGCATCCTGAGGAAGCACTGCATCTATATACTCTGCTTTAATACAAGGAACACTGAGGTTTTCTGTAACGAAAGTGGAAAAATTGCTGTCTTGTGGGATCACAGGTGAAAATTTAAAGGCTACTGCAGTTACAGCAAAAAGGGTAAAGGCTGCCCTGTAAAGGTAGTAAAATCTTTACTGGAAGTTTTTAAATTACAAAATAATTAACAGTAACAGGGATGATCTAAGTATACTTAATACTACTTAAGACCAGAAAGACAGATAACATGATCCCTCAAGGTTCCTTTCAACTCTCCACTTCTTTTATCCCAAATACACATATCATACTTGCTTAATTGCAGTGAGTTCCATTACTGGACATGATCTAACACAAATTCCATAGCTCTTCAGAGACTTCTGAACTGATAACATGAGTTTGATGGCAGAAAAAAACATAAACTTTTCAAAGATACAAAGAGACACAAAATTCATGTTGCAGTGTTTGGGTTTTTTCCCTGCTATGGATTTGAATATATGCGAGTTTTACAACTTTCATTATTTCCTTATATTTTTTTCTTTTGAAATGTCTAGTCTATAGCATCTCTGAATACAGGTCTTCTGTTAACTGTACTTGGTTAGATATACTGACAAAATTTAAACCAATGTACTTTCCTTTATGTGTTTCATGTACAATTCTCCTTACATTAAGATAGAAATAAGTTGCATATATTCTCAAATGAAATTATTAAATCAATCATATTGTTAGACAGTATTTAAATCCCTCAGAAAATCCTTTAGGGTCCATTTGACCAAGATCAGACTACGCAAAAATTAGTTTCTGTGATCCCTATTTTTCCCAGTAAAGTCTCTAGGGCCAGAAGCAATACAGTCCATAGACAGCCTGTATTGAATTTGTCTGTTAGCACCCAAACTGCCTAATACTACTATATAACACCATGTTAACCAATTTTTTTTTTCTTGCTGGATATTCCAAACACACAAAATAAGTGCAAATGGCAGCATGTCCTCACACTGTTTTCAAATTTATTATCTGGATGCACAGCAAATGCTGTCTCCAGGAATACACACAGGTACTCCAAAAACAATTTTCGAAAACCCAACAAAACTCAATTTCTTCAGCAATAAACGTCTTGACAATAATATCTTGGAGCACAAACTGTGCAATCATATTGTGGTGAAGAACTCCACACATGCTTGTACTTTTTATAGGTAAATAATAATATTCAAAACTAAAACACAGTAATTTTACTTTTGAGTGTTTGATCAACACATTAGATCCTATTTTGCAATATTTTTCTTCTGAAATCTTTTCTACATAAAATCAACTTATCCTGTGCACACATAAGGAGCAGAATGATACAACTAGACAAAGTCACCTGTCTCTTGATTTAAAACAAATTTAAAAATTAGTGTAGTCCAGAAAGCACCCTCTGAAAGTTTTTCTTTCTTGAGAATTCACAGTTCTGGTGTTCAAAAGCACACACTTAGGACCTACTCCTAATCATTATGTACAATTCCAGCAGCTAACAAGGTATCTAACTAGCAACCTACATGTACAATTACCTCATTTGCAAACATACAAGACAATTTAATGTGTAAATTATTCAGAGATTTCTATGTATAAAATTATGAAGGTGCATTTTTTTAATCCAGGTTAATCTGGATTCAATTTCTCTTCTTGAAAGTCGAGTCAGATTGAAGGGCCTTAGTTCCACCAATTTCACAAAATCATTGATGTTTCTTTCATATAACATCATATATGTGTTCTATAAACTATGGTATATTTAAAAAACGCCAAATCATACAGTCACTGAAAATAAAGAAAGTACATTAGAGACAAAAAAAAAATGATCAGATCAATTATAACAAGTTAATGAATGCAAGAGAATCAATTTCCTTATACTAATTTGAAATAATATTGCAATAGGTGTAAAATAATGCATACTTGCTCCAGAAGCATACATTATATTAATGAGCTCTCTGAAAAAAATACTGTGTTTCTGGTTTAGTTTTACAAGTTATATGATTGATTTTTCTTAAAACATGAAATATTTATAAAAGAAATTAAACTTAAGTATTAGAGATCCAAATGCAACTTATTTTGAAGCCTTGTTTAACATGCATAAAGAATAGTATGAGTATGTAGCTGAATCTTCCACACCTTTAAAGCATTATTTTGGTGGTATCACCTCACCACCCATTCCAAGAATCTCCTAAAGAAACAAGAAAATTGCAATGATAGGCAAAGGAATATTATTTAATATCTGGTGATTTTAAAGGCTAAATTCTTTCTAATCTGCCTTTCCATTCAAGTTTAAGATAAGAGCTCATTCCAGACTGAATTCTTATACCATGCACACTACAGTGTAAGGCCCCAAACTCCCTCAAAGAGGTGGGCTTATGGTTGTTCATGTACTCTGAGCTGGATGCACAGGAGAAGTACCAGCAAGATATCCTCAGGAGGTCAAAACAACAAAAAGAGACTTTACTGGCAACTTTAAAAAATCAGAGGACTTCGGCAAAAGTTTTAGTGCAACAGTCAATCAACACTTCCCAAAGCATTAGCTTGGCCCATTAAACTTAGTAAACTTTAAGGCCACTCGATTTCCAATTATTCAAGAGTTCCAAGAAGAAGGAATTAGAAGAAAAAAGAGAAAAAGACGGAAAAGGTGTAGAAAAGGACACATATAGCTACCAAATCCTGCGTTCCAACAATGATAGAAACTCTGAGAACAGGTAGACGCCAGACAATGCGATGGCCTTATGTTCTGCCTTAAATACTCCTTGGCCTTCCCGGGCCCTTCCCCCAAGTGGGACTTCCAGTCTTTTGGCCTCTCGGGAGCTGGGCTAGGGGCTCCAGAGATGGGGCATTGCCTCCAGCGTGCCAGTGACCAGCACCACTGCCAGGCTGGTATAGAGGCTCTGGGGTGGGAGTGTGGGGTAATTCACTGCCTCACCATGGCAAGGCCTGACCTGCCTCTCCCCCACGCACCTGCAACCCAAAATGTCTTGAGACATCAATCTTTCCAGTCTCTCACATACAGCTGTAAAGGAAACTTCTACATTTATACCAGCAACTAAGGCTAATTTGCAACATCAGGCTCCCCAGGGAAGTGGTCACAGCATCAGCCTGACAGAGTTCAAGAGCATTTGGACAATGCTCTCAGGCATGTGGTGTGACTCTTGGGGATGGTGCTGTGCAGACCCAGGTGTTGGGCTCGATTCTTGTGGGTCCCTTCCAACTCAGCATATTCTATGATTCTGTGATCTGTGGGTTTGAACATTTTAGTATTTGAAAGTGCATTTTATTCAGTCAAAGTACAAATATTAGCTTTATGTTGGCAGCTTCTACATGAAGAACAAATACAGACTTAAGAGACCTCAGTCTTTCTGTCAATTTTGTTTAAAACTGATAGGGAAAGATCTGTTGTCTTTTCATCTATATCATCCACCTATACCATCCTATCATCAGGTAATAAGAGATTTAGTGTTAGGTCTTAGCATTTAGATGTTAGGTGAAAATTCAATTTGCATGCTCTTAGAAGATGGAAGCGAATATATACAAAAGCCCTAAGTCAGAATTTAAGAAGTTTACAACAGGTAGATATTATCCACACTTGTGAAAAAACAGTATCATTAGTGGCAAGGTGGTCATACATAAGGGCAGAGCAAAGATTATAGATAATGAATACATACTTCTAAACCAAGAAAAAGCAAGGTATGCTACTCTTGTTATGACAGTGTGTGGGTTTGGGGCTTTTTTTCAGAAGGGAAAATAAACATACTATAAAAGTAAATACCAGGAAGCTAATAGGTTTGAGACAGCAGCAAAATAAATTGCAGTCCAGTTTTATGTACTAAAATTAACTCAGTACAGAGAAGCTATTTTCTTCCAGTATCTCTGAAACAACTAACCCATTATGTTCTGCAATTAATAATGCCCTTTCTTAGAAGATCTGTCAAAGCATGCAACTCAAGAACTGTAAAGTTCATGCAAGAGGAGAAGAAAGATAAAGTCAAGTACAAAGCATTAAGTTAATATTAATAGGTTATAAGGCTTAAAACCAGCTTTGAAAGACAAAATAATTTTTTTTAAATGGATTCAATGAGACGAAAAAGAAAGAACAAAAAAGGCAGGTAGGGATCTGTGATAAATGAGCACTGATAACTTTTTTTATAACTTATTTCCCAAATTAGGGAATTCAGTAAATATGTCTAACTGGACTTCAGTAAAGAAGTTGACATGTTGTTACATGGAAAAGCAGCAGTTAAACAAGAGAAAAGGAAGGACTGATACTAGACTGATAAGAGTGACAGAACTGAGCTGGGTCAATGCAATGAAGCTCAATAATATAAAAATATATGTCAAGTCAGGTACCTTGCACCTATATCTAAGATTTTCTACATTTTGAAGGAAACTTTGAAAATTCACCCTCTCCAATTACAGATATTCATTTGGTTATGACTAAATCATGAATGAAATCATATTTGTTTCTCTTTTAAATGTAAAGGATGAACACTGTTTCAGAAGTTATAGGTAATACAGTACCTTACTCATACCTTACCTTTATAAGATCTTCTGTCAGGATACCTCTTTTCAGGAAAAAAGAAGTTTGAATTGGAGTAATGGCAAATGAAGTTTACTAGAAAAATGACAAGAAATTCTGTGCCCAGGGAAGTCATGAAAGGAGCTTGGCTTCTTTATTATTGTTAGTTTTAACAGTTATAACGAATGTAGCAGAGACACAAGAACCAAGGAGGAAGTAAACTTATTTAAACTCAATAGCAAACAAATAACTGAATATGAATTACCTACTTAAAATTATAATTTCTATTCCAAATCAACAACAAAATTGTAAAAGCACAAAAGATGCTGAATCTGTTTGACTCTTCTGTTTCTTTTAAAAGATACTTGGCAAAAGTATGCTCTCTTTATAGAACATCTGACACCTTTTCACCAAGTCAGTCACTTTAATGAAAGCAGTAAAAAAAGTAGAGTTACCTGAATCTGTTGAAGGAAAGTAATTTTGTCTTAACCTAAATATCAATTAAAAATCTGATACATTGCCATAAATTGTTTCTTCACCAAAGGATGAAAAAATATGACAAGAACGTGTTCATTTTAAGCAAATGAAACAGTGCAAGTGCTGAAGTCATACTATTTTTTTTTTCTGATGATAAAACAGCAACACCTTACACATAGTCAACTTGAACCCTGCATAAAAGGAGACAAAGAAATATTTTTGCTGGTTTTTTTTGCTGTTGAAAGACGGTGAGCATACTGTATTGAGTGAGGAGCAAGCTGAACAATATTTTGTTCCTCTCATGCAAACCTTTTTATAGCCCTCACCAAACTAACAATAAATGGGAATAAATGTGCTTAAATATTTAAGAATTTTCCATGTTACCTTAACAACAACCTGGTGATTTTAAAAAGGTAAGAACAGGAGAAATAATAGTGAGTTGGTAAAGCTGTCATCCTAGATAGGTTTCTATCTAAATTTTTTATGTCATCTATTTCAGACTCACTAGCTCTTTTAATTAAACGAATTTAAGAATGTGGAATTATACACAAATGGAAAATGTCCAGTTTGGTCTCACCCAAATGTCATTGACAATATAGGAGGTTTCCTATAGGTGACTATTGAAGCTGTATGTCTGTATTGTTTTTAAACCTCACTTATAAAATTCTCTCTTAAATATTATTTCATATTGGATAATCACACTCCACCCTTTCCCACCTATATCAAATTATACTAATCCAGGTGTGATTTTTCTCTGTGTAAAAAGACACATATAGTAAACCTGAACTGATTTACTGAGCAGAAAAGCAGTCAGGAGGAATGATCAGAGTTGTTTGATTCAGCTGCTGTGTTGCATAAAGTTTGAGGGGAAGTTTGTTATGCAAAAATGAGAATCTACTCCAAAGGACAAATCATTCTTCCTGTAAGTGAAACAAAAAAGATACAACCAGACATATAAGCATTCAGGAGAAGTCCTTATCTGTTCTTCTTTGATATGAATGATCAAACTGTAAGTCCTTGTCCTGTACAGATAGCTCCAGTGACTTAATTTTTGTGAATAAATTCAAAATTCCAAAATTCAGCACACAACTAAAGATATTTAGACAGACTAACATACACAGAATTACACAGTTTACTGAGGACTTGCTACCAAGAAGCTTATTAATGTCTTATTTTTTACCCTTATACAAATATTCATTAGAAAGTGTATAGATCTCTATTCCACTGTAGAAATCCCAGTAGGCTTCATTAGTTCTTACAGAGTAAATTTAGAAAATAAGTAACACCAAACCCCCTTTTGCATAGGAATCTGTTTCCTTTGTCAACAATACCTGTAGATATGCTGTTCACTGAAATGCTAAATCTGAATTCATACGTCTGTGAATGTGACGTATGCAGAAGAAATCTGCTGGTGTAAAGGTAGAGAAGCCTTCTGCCAACTCAGTTGCCAAACACTTGGCAGTCCTCACTTTCTCTTCAGGGAAATTGTGACATTGAAAACATATATATACTGACATTAGCTCAGTTGGTTACAGCATGGTGATAATAATGATGGCAAGGTTGTGGGTTCAATTCCTGTATAGGCCATCAACTTAAGAGTTGGACTTGATGATTCTTTTGGGTTCCTTTCCCCAGAATATTCTGTGATTCTACATAGCGATGAATAACATTCATTTAAGCTAGCTTTGCTTGTACAGTTTTAATGTTGTCAGGCTCCAGGAACCACTTCAACAATTGCAGTTGACCCATTCTGTTCCTGTCTTTTCAAGATAGTGTAATGATGTCAAGGTTATTTGACTACAGATAGTTTCATAATGATTACTAACTACACTTTTATAAATTTCTGATGATGTCTACTTTCAGCTACTCTTTTATGATGTCCTGTGTTTGTCAAGGGTGTCAAAATAGCAACGGAGTGTGCTTGTCAATTCTGCTATCATCTTTAAATACTGGAATAATGTTGAGTTGATCTTATCTGCTGTACTAGGTGAAATGTATAATGCATGAGAAAGGTATAAAATAGAAAGCTTTTTGATATCACTGCTGCTGTGCTGCTTGGTTCTAAAATGCCCCTCAGCATCACTTGTTAAGAATTTTCACTTCCATTAAGTCATTTTTCCTATTCATTAGATTGAAAAGATCAAAGTCTGGTTTAGTCCTTCTCACCAAACAGAATCAACCACTGTGATTGGCTACCACTGGGTGAGTTTTGGCTGCAGTCCTCCTGGATGTAAAATTTGTACATTATCTAAATATTTTCATCTGTTCTTTTAACCTCAGGGTAGATGTGTTAGAATTCATCACGTTAGCTCTGTCAAGTGTATAAGACATTTCCTTGAAGCCCATCTGAGCATCTGAAGGCTCTCCCATCCCAAACAAAATTGTGCTATGTAGACGAAGCCTATCTGCATGACATACTTAGCTTCCGGAAGTGGGCTGGTTACAACTAGAATTAAGGTAGCAATCAGAAGTGCATTGCTCTGTTTCAATTATTTCTTTATTAAATCAGTTCCAACACACTTCTTTTTCTATTAAATAATCTAGATTCATAATTAAATGAATAACCAGATGAGAACAGCAGCATCAAGTTCAGTTATATGCAAAAATTGTTTTCACATTGAAGGCATCAAGTGATTGTACAACGACAGTTAATCTATAATACTGAAGAAGATTTAACCATAAATATTTTTTTCACTTCTTTTTTTCTTTTTTTTCATTTTTAGAAATTCTTGTCTCTGAACTACAACGCTTTCAAGAAGACTTTTACATTACTGAGAACTGATTGCTTGCAAGAAAAAGCAAAGTTTTCTTATTATATTTATCACCTGTAATATGAAGAAAACCAGAAATAACTCTAGGGAATTGCATTACTCCTTGCAGATAGCTTTTGGCAGTCCTTGACAAATATTTTCAAAAGTTTTTGGGTAATTTAGGAGTTTTCTCCATAATATCTTCCTAAGAGAATGATAACAAAAAGGTTGTTTGACCACATCATGGTTTACCCATAGACGGCAGATAAGTAACACACAGTGATTCACTCATTCCCTCCCGAAAGCAGGGTGGAGGACAAAATCAGAGGATAAAGGGCAAAAATTGGTGGACTGAGATCAAGACAACTTAACAGGTAAAGCAAAAGCTGTGTGCTTAATCAAAACAAAACAAGGAATTCATTCACTTTTTTTCCAGTGACAGCCAGATTTTTTAGTCGTATACAGGAATGTAGGGCCCCACCATATGTAATGGTTACTTTATCTTCATAAAGGCCATAACTCCAAGCACCCTTCCCTCTCATCTTATTCTCCACTGGCATTTGTTGCTGAGCATGACATTATATCGTTTGGCATATCACTTTGGTTTGTTGTGGTCAGACTCATCCAAACTTCTTGTCCATTGCCAACCTACTCATTAATGCGACAGTGTAGGAAGCAGAAAACTCCTTGTCAGTGTGTGCATTTCTCAGCACTAACTAAAACATTTCTGTGTTATCACCACGGTCTTCAAAACGAGCTACTATGAAGTTAGCTCTATCCCAGCCAAAACCAGTACAGACTGTCATCTCTTTTGTCCTTCATCATCTTACCTTATCAAAGAAATTTAAGCTATAGATAAATTGCCCTATTTTAACCTTATGATACATGTATTGTATTTATGCTTGCAGCTTCAGAGACCAGATCATCCCTACAGTATGCACTACTGTGGGTCCTTCTTCACATGTACTCAAGTATTTGTAACCCTTGGTTTATCACTATAGCAAAAAGAGGGTCGGAGTTACCACGCATCTGAGAGAGAAAGCAACAAGCAGCAGTGGAAGACAGTCAATAACATTACTTCCCAGTTGTGATGGGAGTACCAGATCCATCTAACACAATCCAGTCCTTGCTTTTGACCAACACTGGGCTATTAGAAAAGAGCAAAAAGCAGACGAGCCTACAGTCTCTTGCTCTAGACCCTCCAAAAGATCTGTAAGACATTCGTCTTATCTTACATCTTTCTTCTCTGTTCTGCATTGTGGGGCTACAAATGTGAAATCAAAGAATCCATGAAGTGATGATACATTACTCTAATGTGTTCCAGTCATTTTCCCTTCCATATACAGGTGAACGACAAGTGAGGTTATTAGCACCACTCATGGTAGGAAGTGCAAAACTTTTTTCCAGAACATTTTCTTGGTTATAGTTTAGTGCTTGATTCAACTACTACAACTAGCCCCATGTCGGGTCTCACCGTAGCCTTCAGTCTTTCTGTAGCATACTTATCTTTATTATACAGTCGAGCTCACATAAAGTTCAGCAAATACTGCCTAGGACCCCAAATTCATCAACAAAAAGCTCATTACCTGAATTCCATTTATTCTTAAGAAGTGATATGATACCCTATATTTAAGAAATTATCTGTGCGTGTGTACAAATTAAAATGACTGAAACAAAGTGATTCTAATTCTGCATCTCCCAGGTTTTGAATGATTTTTTTTTTTTAATTTGACTTTAAGAATACTCTTCCCCCAACTTTATACACATATTGCAGGGCACTTCAAATGAAAAAGTGTAAGGTGAGCCTTAATCTTAAAATATACTCAATATATGACAAACTTTCTCAGCCTCCTGTGTGCTAGGCGTGCATGATTCTCCCGGAGGGACATGTCTGTGGAGACAGGGAGGGATCTTCTACAAAACAAAAAGGATGTATATTATTAAATGTATAGAGACGATCTTGACAGCCTTAAGTTCCAAATTATGTTTTATCCTGCAGGTTTCAGAAATGTGTCAAATGCTGAGAAGTACTTTGATAAGATAGTTTTAAACTTTCTTGAATAACAGTTTATTGGCTTTGAGGGGTTTTGACACTCATTTTTGACCCACAAATGTAACAGAAAATGAAAAGACAACAAATCAATAACTAAATTTGCACAAGAAGTACTGTGAACCTTAGACAAGTAATGAGATACTTAACTTTAAATATTGCCAAAGCCAGAAGAAGTCAAATGTAACTATGAAAAAAAAAAACCCGAAACAAACAAACAAAAGAAACTAGGGTATGGAGAAATGGTATAATTGTATTCTACTGCATGATATGGTACAGAAGCAAAGAAGGAAGCATGAGAACCACAAGAAGCCCAGAATATAAATTTCGCTTCTATCAATATCCCTGAATCCTAAAACTTGCACCATCAACCATAACCTAAAGCAATTAAACTAATCCTCTGATCTTTTTCAAAATCAGTGTGATTTCACCACCCCAAATACTACACTGAAGCTTTAGTTTCAGAATAGGTGATTAAGAACCAAAGTGTCTTTGCTGCTGATGTGAACCTCAGGCTAAGAATTAGCAGCAAGATATTGGCCTTCACCCATGTTTGTATGCTAGTAAGTGTGAGATAGAAAGCGGTCAGCAATAACTTGATATCTGAAAGCTTTGAATAATGTTTTTTCCAACCTTTGCTTTCAACAAAACGTTTGAATCTTACCTTCTTATAAGAGTATATGTCATTTAAAACTCATTGTCTTCTAATGCTGCTATATGCCTTAATTAAAGGTACACACATGAACATAATTTCCAGTTTTCCTTACGCTCATAATAGACAATATAGTTACAAAACCTAATTTTCAATTTTCAAGTGTGATCACTGCACATCTTGGATATGTTTCCTTTTCATTGCTCTGTTAATTGGATGCAGATATTTTGTTTAATTTGTTTTCTACTCATAAGAGATGAGGATTAAGTTAATGAGAAACCAAACACTCACAGAGTTGAGAAAAATTGATTGCAGAGTTTCAGAGAAAGTTATCTTGCTTTTTTTTGGTTTTGGTTTTGGTTTTGGTTTTGGTTTTGGTTTTGGTTTTGGTTTCGGTTTTGGTTTTGGTTTTGGTTTTGGTTCATCCTGGGTTGCTCCGCTGTCTTGAATATTGCCCTAAAATTCTTTTCATAATGATGATGTAGCCCTTTGAAAGAACACAAGAAACTTCAGCACAGAGTACAGGCTATGCCTTGCCCCCAGGCAGAGCAAGGGAGGAGAGAAATAAAGGCAGAAAAGAGGCAGAGAGAAAAAATATTATCAGTTCTTAGATCCCACACTGGTCCTGCTGAGTGGATGGTCCCGAGCTGGGGTAGTGAGACAAAGAAGGGAAAACAAAAAGAGGAAGAAGAGAGAGAGGAAGACTGATCCACTTCCTTTTATAATTAGCCTGGTGTACGCCTCTTATTTTGCACCATTTTTTTGCGTATATGCCACCAACATTTCTGAAGCCTCCCTCAGGAGGCAAGTCAAGGGAGGAATTAGCGGGGGCTGGGTACCCTCTCAAGGAGGTAAAGGAAGGTGTCCAGAGCAGTACATCCCCACCTCTGTGAGATCCTCTCTTCTAATAACAACTTTCCCCTTGCCCCAGTCAGAATGTTTGAGACAAAACACCTTTGCACCCAGGCCCCCACACCTAGGAATCCTTCTTCTCTTCAGAAAGACTGCTGTATACCTTCTGATTATTAGAAAGTCCTGAGAAAGGGAGAAAAGACTTGACTTCAAATTGGTAACTTAGATGAATGAAGACTTTGATTGTTTTATCTACAGTGTTTCTTCCATAACAGATCACTTGTTATATGTGGGGGATATGATTCCCATGCCTTGAAAGGCAAATGTATGCAAAAATTAAAGAACAAGCTTACTCAAGTGGAGCTTTTTGATGTCTCAAATTAAAAATGGTCATACAAATCCACTGGTTTTGATAAAATTGTCAGCACAAATACCACTATAAATAGGATTTAACCAAAAAAGTTTTTGATATCAAAGCCCTACCACCTGAGTAAAACTCAAGGTCCAGAATAATATTCTGCAAACTAATGTTCTACTAAGAAGTCCAAAGCTGTAATTTTAATTACAGAATTTTTACTCCATGCTAAAATATTATTTAGGATCAGTTAGAGACAAAAGTAATTTCTCTAAGAATTTAGTTGCTTTCTGCAATGTTTAAGATCCTGAAAACAAGCTAATCAATTCTACTCTTAACCCCCCCGCAAAAGACAAATACAAGACACTGATCTCATTCTTAGTTGCCATAAAAATAAATTAATAGGAACAAGCTTCTTTGCAAGACATCAAAAGTAATTCCTTCAATTATTTCTTTCCAATATGCAATAAAAATTCATTAAGCTCAGCTTCATTCTGAAATTTCAGAGCCATTTATTCAATAAGTTTATTTTAATTCACAAACAAGTTAATTACCCCAGGTTCTGTTCCTCACAGTTTTTCTAAGACAAATTCCTCCCTTAATTGAATCTACATGCCTTCCTCCATCTTTAAAAGCTATAAATTTGTCTCTTGCATCATTTGAGATGCTGGCCATGAGCAAGGGCTAGATCCTTAAATGGCACCTGCTGGGCACCAAGAGATTTACAAGCATCAGTTACATTTCAGAATTAGCCCCAAACTGAGCTGTTCCTCACAGCTGCTGCAATCTCAAAGCAAAATTTACAGCAATAATTGCTCTAGGTTTCACAAGTAGTCAGCAAAGCAAAACTTTATGTTTTCATCTCCTGTTCTGTTCTTTTGACATTGGTGATGTGCAAGCATCAGCACTGCAAGTCACATGGAGATATTAGTATGAGCTACAGGTGGATTAATTTTCCCTCTCAAATACTTCGTAGAAAAAATGAGTGTATTCATAAAAGTTACAAGACTTTGTAATGTTTTTGCTATTTAAGCTGGATATTAAACATACCCATTTCCATGTCAAAATGAACCTTTTGCACTTTTCTGTAGATGATGAGGGACTAAAACTCTGCCTTTCAGAAAGTCATTCTTGCTCCCTTAATATAGGTTTAATTTCATAAAGATGATTAAAGCGTATAGAAAGACTCAAGCCTTGAAGAGCATATCTGTACCCTTTCCAGAAAACACCTGTGAGCCCTCAGGCTACGGGTTCAGGACCCTGCAATCAAGCAAACAAAGATAAGTGTCACTGCCTCCACTCTACAGCTGGCCATCCTCTTGCTTAGAAATACAAATACCTTACCGTGAAAAACTACCACAGAGGTGCAGATTGAACTAACAAATATTTATGGAGTCTGGCATTCTTTGTAGGCCATGATTTTCAGAAAGTTCTAACTCTAAAAAAAGTAGCCTGCTAATTGAAGGTAATGGAAGAACCTACATTTGAAGGTAAGGAACAACAACGAGTATCATTCTTCTATTTTAGCAAATGGTTTGGCATGGGCAGTGTCAGAAAAACATGAAAAATAAAGTTAATAAAAGTTACAGTGTAATGAAATAGAGAATTCAAACACTATTTTACTTAACTTTTCGGCAAGATTATAATAAGTTAAAATAATCACATTACACTTTAACCCATTTCTTCCCATTCCTTTAATATTTATCTTTCTTTCAAATATACACGAGCTAGTGATACTGTGCAGTTAGAAAGGATTCAGGTTTCCTTCTCTTTACTCTTTTAACTTAGCATTGTCAACAAGTGATTATCATCCTGTCATCAAACAATAAGAGATCTGAAAAGTAAAAATCAGTAAAACTGTACAGCTGCAAACAGAACCCTTAAAAACTCTGTCCACAATTGTTTTTATTTACATACTTCTCTAACAGGGCCAGAAAGCTAATATATTCCTCAAAGTTATTTTCCATTTATAACCAATTAGGCATTAAATCTAGCCTTGCAAGGTTAAGGAATGATGGATCTCATTCCAGACTGCAATGAATTCATTTCTGTTCCAAAATTTTCTTCATGGGCAGGTCTGAGGACAAGACATTTTCAGTGCTCATCAAAGTAAGGATATCTACACACCTTTGTGCAACCCTTGAAGCAATATGCCTCCCAAATGTTATGGGGCTTGCAGTTCCTCTGTGGCTTTAAACATCTTTCTGATTCTGCTGGCTAATAAGAAAGTCACCTTTAAGCCATCACTACTAAGTTTATTCTGAAGTCATCAGAAAAGAAACTGGGTCACTACGATAAAAAAAACCTTAAGAGAAATGTGATTGCAAATTGATTGATGTATGGAGTATTATTCTAACTGAGAATACTAAAGACAGTAATATGTTGAGAAGTCAAATGGATAACCTAGAAAAGAGATCTGCTGCAAAAAGATTGATGGGAATTTTTGCAGGCATGGCAATAAGAAAAACTAATTTTTATTATTCGCACTGTGTTACAATATTTTGTAATATAGTACAACTAATCTTTCTGATGAAGTTGCACTCTCTTCCTACTTCTACTGCCTTGATTGAAAGCCAAGGTTACAGGGGATTGATATTTATCACATTGTAGTGCCTTTTACCCAAACTCTCACACTGATTGATGAGCTACCTAGTAATCATTTCACCCAGCACTGAAATCTGGTTACTTTTTCTGCACAAATCAACAGTACTCTGTGACAGTAAACAACAGCACTGGACTGCTGCTTTCTGGGGCCCTTCCCCAGGATGTTGTGGAGACTGTCAAGGCCTGTCTAATCCCTTGACAACTACAGTCTGCTGTCCTTTCGGGCAGGCACCAAGGATACTGCCAGGAGCAGCCTGGACGATATCAATATAGGCACAAGGGCCCAAGTAGTGTTTTCCTAGCTCCTACTGCTAAGGGAAAAGAGTTGTTAAGAAGAAGGCACTGATACTGCATGTCATCAATTGGTTGCAGAGCTGGTATCAGCAGCAGGGGTTTGGTTTCCGTGCCTGCGTGATTCTGCTTGACCATAAACACCTTCTTGGGAGAGATGGGATCCAGCTCAGTAAGTGGAGCAAAGGTATCTTTTCCAGCAAGATGACTGATCTGGTTTTAAAGTGGGAATGGGGGCAGGGGGAGAATTAGCAGCAGCCTTCTGATGAAGAGATGTACAGGGTTGACGAGGAAAGAACCTAGAGAAATTTGAATGAAAGCAAACACAAAATCAACAAAACTGGGCCTAGAAGGGGTGACCTGAAATATTTCCGTATAAGTGGCTAGCAGCTACTATTATGCAGAGAAATAAAATCACAAAACCCTGTTTCAACCCATTCCAAAAGGTGAGGGTAACCCACATTCTTGTTAATAGATCCCTTGGGGTGGGTTAGAGTGAAAAGACACTGAATGATCAGTGTTTATAAATTTATATGTAGTGTTTATTTTAGAACAATTTGGTTGCAACAGAAAGCTGCTATCTAGGTGTTTTGGTTATTACTATCTATGGTAATATAGCAATAAAATATTTAAGGAAAAGGAAGAAAGAGAAAGAAAGGGTAAGAATAGAAAGGCATCGCTACCTGTGCGTCCAGGAGCAAGACTTGATTGTTGCCATTTAGTTGTCTCTTGGTCAAAGTGATGGTCACAGTCTTGATCCATCAGAGGCTGGGCAAAGCCCATGAAACCCAAAGTTTGTTGGGTTAATACGCATTTAGGTTTGGGTGGAAACATGCAGGTACCTCCGCTGGGAGTGGAGCTTTATTCCGTCTGTTGCAATACACTCAATTTTGCAGACTCCTCAGGTGGAAGGTCCCAGAAATGAGTGACGGCAGTGCTTCAGGGGCATGTGATGGTTTATGATGCCTTCTAAGACACAACTGCTGCCTCTCACTTCAGCACGGTTGAGCCCCATCAGAAAGGATGAATACTTAAGGCCCACTTGTGAATGTTCTGTAAAAATGTAAATCCCCCAACACATTCCCTGGGTGGGGAAAAGGGAGGCAAGGGGAAGTTTAACAAATGAGCCAGTCATCAAAGGGAGGACATGTATTGTAAAAACACTATCCCACCTCTGCAGGGCCTGCTTCTTACCAGTCTTCTCCCTTATCTGGCTCAACACCCAGCACAAAAACTCTTCTCCTCCCCCTAGGTTTGTAAACAAAACACCCTGCCACCTGACAGAATGTTTTGAGCCGTTAACTATTAACATTCCTGTTTCTCACAAACCCAAACACAAAATCTCACAAACCCAAATGTAAAACAGGATGGTTTTGGGAAATCAGCATGCTAGAGTGTCTCTGTGAACTGTCTGCACAGTAATGCACACAGCACAGGGAATAAATACAAGGAATTAGAGATCTGATGCAGGTACAAAGCTGAAGTCTTGCTGAGATCACAGAGATGTGGTGACACAGCTGGGGCTGAAGTGCTGCAGTGGAGAGATACAGGCTCTTTAGGAAACACAGGATGGGAAGTTTTGCTTTATGTGAGAACAGCTGGAATACATGGAATTCTGTGACTTTGGTAAAGAACCAACTGAGAGGATAAGAATTCACAAGTGGACCAGTATGGGTGACAATGTAGTGGTGTCTGCTATAGACTCTCTGATCAGGAAGAACAAGCAGATGATTCCTTCTATAGGCAGCTAGAAGTAGCCTCTTGTTCACAGGCCCTGGTCCTCCTGGGCCACTTCATCTACCCTATTATTTGCTCGAGGAGCAGCAGAGCAGAGCACAAACGATCCAGAAGTTTCCTGGAGAGCATCAAGAAAAACTTCCTGGTGGAAATGACAGAGGATCCAACAAAGAGATGTGCTTTGCTGTATCTAGTACTCGCAAAAAAGAAAAATCTTGTCGTGGTTTGAAAGCTCGTTGCAGTATTTAACAAAAGTATTTATAAGGCTTTATCAAGAGTCATCTATCTCAGTGAGCAGGAAATAAGATTAAACTGTCAGGACAAGGATGAACAAGTGGCTCCTAAGAAAACTCATACATAAAAAAAGAAAAAGGAAGAAGGTCAAAGCAAGGACAAATAATCTGGAAGGATCATAGAGACACTGTCTGAGCATGCTTAAGAATGCATAGCTGGAGAAACCAAAACCTGCCTGGAACTGATACTGATAAGGGATGCCAAAGATGCTAGCTTCTTCTCTAAATCAATAAATGGGAATGAGAATATTAGAGGAAATTTAGGGCCTTTGCTCAATGTGGCAGGAAGTCTGGTGACATGGAATATGAAAAGGCAGAGGTCATGAACGCCTTTTTTGACTCAGACTTTATAAGCAAGTCTGGCCTTCAGCAATTCCAGAGCTGAACCACATGGACTCCAGACTACTGTTCCAGAAGAATCAGTCATTCTGTGATTCTGAAAGTGTAAACACAGTGAGCTCAGCCTGGCTTGGTTCATTTACCCCAGGTACAAAACTGATTTTAGAAAGTGCATACCAGCTATATGTGACATATGGGGACTGACTGTGGGGTGTAGTTGGACCTTAAAGAGTCCTGAAAAGAAATGCCACCTTGTAAGGCTGCCAAAAACTTAGCAGTTTCACTGTGTGTGCAACACATGGTGCCACTGGCCCATGTTCCTTTGCAGTGACAGAGACTGGTGCAAAATCTGGAGTGAACCGGGTCATCAGAGACCACCTCAGTGATTGTAAGGAACACTGGCTGCCTTCAGCTTCCCTCCAGCTTCCAAGACCCATGCTGGGCAAGACCCTGGCAACTGGTATTTGGCCAATGTAAATCCAAATTACTGCTTTGCTGATTCACAGGTAGAATTTTGGATTAACCCTGCTGTCAATAGAGTGATAGGACAGCACAGCAAATAAAACAATATCAATATGTAATTCAGACATTGGCTTATAATTTCCAAAAGATTCTGGCACAATAGAAACAAAGCTACAAAGACAACTTCCCACATGCTGCCAGTAGAGACAACATGACAGGAAAAGGTACAGAAAAAGAACAATCCATGCAAAAAAAATGTGCTGCCTTTGCACAACTGAATGATGAATGTATCTTTTTGCTACGATGCCACATGGTTATTATAATGGAATTTTATCAACGTTTCTTGACATGTACATCCTAAGCCAGAAACTCCTCAGAAAAGTTATTTTCCGTTTATTTTATCGTTACTAGCATTGCATCTGTCAATCATTACAATGACACAACAGACTTACATCTAAGCATAGAATGCAGCAGCCATTCTTTCTATTACTTGATAGTAAAAGAGAAGATGAAGACACAACCTTGTTAAATCAACATTCAGCAACTGCATTTCTTACCTTCAGATATTTATTCTCAATGCATTTTAAACATTGACAAGCCCATTTTTCATCCTTATGTTGAATGATTAGTATTTATGAAAATGAACATGTAAGATACACATTTTTTTGTACCTGGGCTCATTTGTCAGGAGATGAGATCATTCAGTGCAATTAGGATGATGACAGAGACTGATGGTGAATGATCATACCAAAGGATTATTATAGTTTCTTTTTAGTATTGGCATACATTATACAGTCAGTTACATTAGCAATGTTTCTTTGGGAATTATAATAAAGAATATCAGTTATATGGAGTTCAAAATCATCAAGGTTTTCTTATTTCCAGGAGTGAATACGTAGAGAAGACAAGAGAGGAAAGGAGAGGACACCAAACACCCCAAACCAACATTCAAACTCAAATATCAAGGAAGATTCATGTTAATTATCCTTAAAACAATGAAAGTCCATGTTATAACTTGCTTGTAATACTTTTAGCTGCTTATTATACTGCAGAGACTCTTGAATTTTCTGTCTTTTCTTAGATTTACTCCTTTCAATTCTGGTGTTTTTGTTAGGATCAGAATGGAAATTAAAGTCTGATAACAGTACCAGTCACAACAGAAACCAACTTTTGACAATTTAGTTTGAGAAGTAAATGAATAAATTCAGGAGATTTTCGAATAAAGTAAGCATTGTCAAAGCATACTGAAAGATTTTTCATAAGTAGTTCTAATTTTAAGATCAGATATAATTTGGTTGGATTTCTTGTTATATCTCTTTTTTTAAAATAATTTTTTTCTATCAAATAACTGTCCTTTAACTCCCATCTTTGTGTAACAAAAATGCTCAGAATCCAACATTAATTATTCTACAGTAAGAAGAGGGAATGAAAGTCACGGCAGGTCCCAAAAGGAATTCCATAATCTAGACTGAAATACCATTGTTTTGGGCTTCTCTACAAGGAAGAACACTAGAAATTATCTGAAGCACAGTTTAGTCTCTAGCTCCTTGAGTTTTTGTTTCCAATCAATTACACAACTCCTCAAAGAGGATAAAACTGTTTTCCTTTCCTTTTTCCTTTCTTCTTTCCTTTCCTTTTTCCTTTCCTTTTTCCTTTCCTTTCCTTTCCTTTCCTTTCCTTTCCTTTCCTTTCCTTTCCTTTCCTTTCCTTTCCTTTCCT